>CAUYON010045163.1:0-48394 GCA_963573935.1 Arctocebus calabarensis
ATTGTGGTGGGCACCTGTGGTCCCAGCGACTTGGGAGGCAGAGGCAAGAGACTCGCTTGAGCCCAGGAATTGGAGGTTGCTGTGAGCTGTGATGCCATAGCACTCTATTCAGGGTGACAGCTTGAGGCTCTGTCTCAAAAAGAATAAATAAATAAAATAAAGAGGGGGAGGAGGAAGAAGAACAAGGAGATACAGAATAAAAGACGGTCAAAGGTGATCAGAGCAAGATGGAACAGACAATCCCTTTCTTACCTAAATTGCCCCTAACTCAGTCTTTCCCACACTCAAGAAGAAAGAGAACTGGTTCCAATAACTAGCTCCTCAAAATAACTTTTTTGAATACTGTTTCACTCCTGCTCTTGACTGGACCCATCCTACATCTCTCCCCAACCTGAAGTGAGGGAGGAGAGATGCAGTTTCAGGGAAAGAAACTGTTTTATAGGGCACAAGAGCGGCCAGTCATCGCACAAAAAGCCACAAGAACCTAAGTGCTCTGTTGCAAAACCAATCTCAGCCTTAAACCAGCCATGGTCAGCTTAAATGAGATTCGAAAGAAATGGGGAACGCCTGTGGTCCTAGCTGCTCGGGAGGCTGAGGCAAGAGGATCACTTGAACCCAAAGAGTTTGAGATTGCTATGAGCCATGACAACAGCTCAACATGCTATGAGCCATGACAGCACCCAACCTCAGGGAGACTGAATGAGAATTTGTCTCAAGAAAAAGAAAAGAAAAAAAGAAAAAGTAATGGGCAGGCTCAGAGTTTCTTCTCCTGCCTGGCCCATTCCCATTTCAGCCTCATGGAGAAATATGTCTAATCCTTAGGACCATACCCCAAGTGGGAGCTAGGCATCATTGGGATGAGACTGCCAGACTTAGAAGATGATTGCAGAAAGGAGAGGAGATACATATTGAGGGAGAGACAGAGAGGTACCTGCTTCCTTTTGCCCAACTCTATAATTCTAGCCTGACTCAGACCTTCTGAGTCTGTAGCCTTACTCAGCCACCAGGGGAAAATAGAAATCAGCCTCTGGGTTATCAGAGAGTGGGGGTGGGGCTTCTCCAACCCCAGGCTAGTGTGGAAGGGAGGATACAATGGGTAAGAAAATACCTAGTAGAAGGAAAGGCCCTGAGCAGCAGCCATGGGCCACAGCCTCTCTGAGGAACTCATCCTCATTAAAGAAATCCTTTGTATGATGCTGCATTTCTTACCCAGATTTGCTGCAGCAGCCACGCTGAAGGAGGGGGCAGCCGCGCTAACTGCTGCTGCTGCCACATGCAGCATCCGGCAGTGTGTCCCTAGCAGCAGACTTGGTGTCCCCAGTGTGAAGAGCCCAGGCTTTACCCATTAGGCTGTGACTGAAAACAATGCCCCCATCCAAGAAGCCTCCACAGCGACTCCCCCAAATCCCTCAACAGATTCCTGGACTAAGAGGACACAGTTCATAACATGAGTGTCTCAGGGCTGGGGGTAAACGGGAAAAGAGAACAGAAAAATCCTACCCAATTCTGAAATCACTAACGAAATCATGTGCAGTGGTGGGTATTTGTGCCAGTACCGATGACAGTTTCATACTTCTGTCCCCAGAATGACATTTCAAAAATATTTCTCCTCTATGTGGCACCAAAGGCTTTTTTTTATGTCCCGCCATTGTGAATCAACCTTCTGTAAACCATATTGTGCATTTTCCTCTGGATTTTAATGAAAGAAGAATTGTGGGAAAGGAACTGCTTTGTCCCAGAGCTGAAACAAAGACTAATACACAGGAAAGGAGCAGACTCTCCAAAATGTACTCTTCTCTGATTTGGGAGGATAGCTCCTGGAGTGACCAGCCCATAATTGTGGTTGATATTTAATCCCCCTTGGTACAAAGGCTCATCTTTTCACTGAGCAGAAGCACCATTGAGATATGACTAACCTTTTGGGTTATATCCCAAACTGGGAGTCTGAGACTTATACTTGGATTGTCTAGGCCTCTTCTAACCTGAACAAAAAGGATCTGAAGAAAATCACATTTTTACCCTAGCAACAAAGCATTCCTAATCACTTCAGCTTGTTGGTGAATTTTTATTCCCATGTCCACTTGGGGTATTGAAATCGATCGCTGCAATATTTAATATATTACACTCCTAGGGTCATTGCTCTCCTAAGACCAAATTCTCTCCCTCATGCCCTCAACTCAGCCTGGTTTCCACCCTTCCATTCCCATCTGTCCAGGCTCTCTGTTTATCTGTCCACATAACCCCTGTAATTCTCAGCCCAGCCAGGCAACTTCACGTTTATTCTGTTTTCTTCTAGTATGAAAAATACTGAAAGCTCTAGGCAGCTGTGCACTTAAAAGGGAAAATGAGGAGCTCAGTAGATTGGAGAAAATTAACCTGCCACAAACAACCTCATTAAAGAACTGCCTACCAAGAGTTAAGAATTAATAGCAAAATGGATGGGAAAAAAACCCTTCAGTGAAGAGACCTTAAACCTCTTTCCCTGAAAGGTACATAATTTACAAGCCCAACCTAACATTCTGTTTTATTTCCCTTTCCTAGTGACCTGTCCCATAACCTTGTAATCCACTGTGGGGCGTTTTCTCTTTGGTCCCTTTCTTCTTGTTACACACCCATAGGTTTGCAAGTCAGAATACTTTCTGATATTTTTGGTTTAAAAATGCACTTAAATTGTTGGGAGCCTTTTAATTTGGAAAGACACTTTAAGAGACTCCTGGACTACCCTTTGGGAATTGTTAGATGATTTGAAGAGTGCCCTTAAAAGAATTGTGTTTGGATAGGAGGGGGGTTAGGGGAATCAAACAGAAAGCATGAAAACCCAGAGTGAGGACATTTTGTAGATTTAGTGTTGTGATGGCACTGTGGTTTATCTTGCACATGAAGTTCAAATTTAAGTAAAGCCCATGTATATGGGCTGTAAGTTGCTTTTCTAATGTTTTATTGGGCAGTGTATTCTATATTGGCATTTTATATGCATAATCTCATTTCAATGCAGAGCCGCATACTAAATCCTGGAGCAAGCAGATGAGAATGCTGTATGGATATTGCACTCAATTTCATTGGCTTCAATGAGACTTTGCACTTTGCTATTTCCATTGTAATGGCTTATCTTTGGCTAGAATTTTACACATTGACGTGCTTTTTCTTTGGCCAGGATCCTGAATGAAGAAACCTTGTCAATGGAACAGCCATAATGATTTCATTCACATTATAGCAGGTAACTGGGATCAATGGTCCCAATAGTATTTACAAAAGATTTTCTGCTTTTCTTTCTTCTGAGAACAATTTTTTGCACTTTTTTCCTTGAAGGAGATCATATTTAATATCAGTCATGGAGTATACTTTAAGTATTGGTTTACAGTAGGAAGAGATAGGAAATTAACCATCAGGATGCTTCCAATTTATCTAGAAATCCTTCTCTTGTATCAGGATGTTATATGCAGCCCTTATGTGTGATAGGATCAGCTCCTATTCAGATAAACTAAAGATTGACAGAAAGGACAAGGTTTTAGAAACCCTGATAACCTCTCTATAAAATAAGTTGTATTTCCCTTCCATTTAAGTTCTACAAAATAAGTTGTTTTCCTCCTACTTACTAGTGGTCTTAAATTACAAGCAAGACTGAATGGTATAAGATAATATGAAATGTTTATATGTTAGGAAAAGCAGATATTTCAGAGGTAGTTTCTCTAAAGAAGCTGGCAGGAGTGTATAACTAATTTCCCTAATTTACTTTTAAATTAAAAAACAAAAAATGATAAAAACACAACAATTAAAGTATTTTTTATTATTTTCTTTCAGTCATATGAGCAACAAAACAATTGAACAATTTATGTGTTCATCAAGCTCTTCCACTTAAAATCTTCCTTATGTAGGAAAAAAAAAGTACCACCTCTGTTTTTAGAATCAGATGAGAAATATTCTGGTGGTAGTGATGTTATACCCTTTTAGTTCTCAATCATATATGTTTAAGGTTGTTTAAAAAGTCTTTATTATTAACAGAAAAAAATAAAAATCAGCTTTCTGAAGACCAATTTGCCATCTGATGTGTAACACTTGGAACAAAATTACAAGCATCTCTTTACATTTGCATCTGGCAATGTACTCCCTATTAGAACCCTAGCCATGTGTTTATGGAGTGGAGCTCTCCTGGTCTTGAGATACATGCTGTTTTTTATAGCCTAACCAGAATAGCTCAGCACATGCAGAAAAAGAGGCTGGAAAGCCCTGGCCCCTCGCCCTAGCAAGGAAACTCAGGAGCACTGAGTTGAGGCTCCAGACTGCCTCTCTCCGCAGTGGTTTAAGTCCAGATCTTAACCTCTCTACACCTCTGGGGAAAACATTACTGAATATTGGTATTTCTCCCTATAGCCTTCACCTAGGTGCAAGGGTTGGGTATAGAGAGAAGAAAGGCAAGAGCTGGGAATGTGAGGAAGAGGAAAAAAGAAGGGAAAAGGGAAGAAAGAAATAAACTGTTTGTGTCAATTCCTACTGTATCATGCAGATTTTATTTTGAATGCATATAATAATTAGGCAAAGTTTAACCATCTACATATTTGGACCCAATGCAGAGAAAGAAAACTAATCTCTGACATTTGCGCCATTGACAATCAGAGTCTTCATTTGAAAGGAAGGAAAAAGATAGATAAGGGAATAAAAAATGTCCCTTTATACCTGAGAGATCCAAGAATCTAGGCCCTTTCAGAGACTGAAACCCCTGCTTACTGACCAAGATGCAGCCATAAGATCTGTCATATATGTATGTCATATATCTTTCAAGGTAGAGAAGGGCTGCTGCCTTAGCTTGGTGCAGCCTCTCTGCTACACTGGGTTTCCTTTCTACTGCTCATCACTTAATCACAAGTATCGTGTTTTTCCTGGAGCTAACTTAAAATGATCTTTAAAAGGCAAGCCCTAATGACGGAAATTATATTTCAACTTCCCAATGGCCTACATGTGCTTTTCCAATAGCCAGATACTCAGGAGAAATCTAAGTTTGTTTATTTGTTTGTGTGGTTTTGTTTTGTTTTTTGGTGGCTTGGAGAAGAGGGCAAGCAGAAACTTAGATGGTTCCCTTTCCGTTTCCCTCCCTTCCGTCCGTTCACTGGGGCTGGAGAGGGCCTTAGCAGACCTGTGAGCAGTTGCTCTCTGTGAGACTGGCCATAGTTTAGGGTCTAAGTCTACTGACTGCTAAGACTTTTCCATCCAGAAAGGGTCAATTACAAACATACTGATGACACTGATCAGGTGAATAACTGGATCCACTGACTCCAACTACAATCTAGGGGCAATGGTACTATCTCCACCTTTTTCTGTCTTGTTCCAGTTATACAACCTGAAGGAAAATCCAGAGGTTTTAACCCAGCAGGAGTTATGGAATTGGGGGTACTCGAGCATCCTACATACTTGGGTTGTTTCCTTATATTCTTTTCAGATTACACACACATGTGCAGGCATCAGGCTCTTCTAATTCTCTTTCAGAACTCCCACTCCCTAACACATATCACACACACCTTTTTGATCTTAAACATCCCTTGCAACAAGGGGACAACCACTGCCCTTCCACCTACTTAGGCACCAGTCACCCTGTAGCTATGGCAGAAGCCCCCAAAGAATAGAGAGTTCCCTGTGCTGCAACCCAAGCAGCTCAGCTCTGGGTAGAGAAGTCGTGGGAGCCAAGTAGTGGCACAGGAGAGGGCTGATTCCTGATCAGTAAAGCATTTAGCTATTTGGGCAAACGTTTTCAGAGCACCTAGTGTGGCACCACTAGGCACTGCTGTTAGGTCCTAGGAAAATAAAAGAGAATGGCAGTCAGCAATGTAAATGAGAGGCCAAGACAGAAGCCACTGATAAGGGTTTAATTCCACACATTTGGGGGTCGTGTTTTTCCAAGCAAACCAGAGTGATCTTTAGGTAAAGCCAAATACACAGGATGAAAACATCCTGTTTTGAAAGGCAGGACCAGTAGAAGGACAGCTATCAGAGAGTACATTCATCAGTCAGGAAAGGGGCTTGGGAGCCCAAGGCTTGAATTTGGCGAATTTGTGCAATTTGGAGCATTTCGACTCAGTATTGATCCCTAAACTCAATTTTGAAAACAGCCGCCATTGCAGAAGTGTGGGCTGTGTTATCCCAGTATTTGCACGCATCGATTGGGCTAAAATAAAATGCATCATACTCTCCGCAAAGAAGGAAGAGGCAGGGACAGTCGCAAGAGGAATAGCAGAAAGTGCATAGTTAATATAGGTTGTGCGCGAATCCGCGAAACAAGTGCTTTAAGCCCAGGGGGATTTCACGTAATAGCTAATTTGGTGAGAGCCAGAGTGCGCAAGCAGAGGGCCATCTTGGAAGGGAAGGAAGACAGCTGAATATGGGTTTTTCCGACTGGAATTAACATTTCCATGTGATTTGCATTAGCTAATGTCCAAACCCTCACATATAGCCCACCTAACACAGGTTTTCTTCCACCGGTGAAGGCTTAAGAAGGAATTCTCTTCCTTGTAGTTGCACTGCCAGAGCTCAGAGGCTGCAAAGAGGAGGCTGCTGCTTTTCCCCAGACCCACCGGGTCCTAAGACCCGGTAAAGGCCTCGGGGCCGAGCCAGAGAGGCGCTCTCCGCCCGCCCTCTCCGGGCCTGCAGGACCCGACCTCTCCAAGTTAATGTAATGAGCCCAGCGTCTCCCTGGTTTTGTCCATACCCTTCCCGGGTCTCAACTGGCTGGAAAGGCAACTGGAGGAGATGGGAAAAGGAGATAGGAATATCTTATCTGAGAATAAAGGAGAAATCATTGTCCTTGTTAAACAAAACCAAAAACCCTTCCTCTTATTTCTCCTGTCTTCTGAGTGTATTTCAGGTTTCTAATGGAAAGGGACAGTGTCTCTGTGTGTGTGTGTATCTCAGTTCATTGACAGAAGTAAAGAGAACGAGAGAGAGAACGAGGGAAAGGGAGAAAGGATGGAAAGGAAAAGGGAGTAGGGGAGAGAGAAAAGAGAGAGATCGCTTTAAACAAAAGGCAAGAGGCCCTAGCAGGGGCCAGGAGCTCTCCCCCGAGCCGGTTCTGCCTGCAGCCCCTCCAGGCCCCCGGCCCGCCAGGCATTTTCGGGGGTTCCGCAGGCCTGGCAGGACCGGCCTGAGCCCGCGCTCCCAGTGCCTGGAGTCCTGGAGACAAAGCCCAAGATCCGAGACCAGCGCAGCACAGCTCCAGCCGGCGCCCCGGGCCTGCCAGCCTGCGGTCGAGGCGCGACCCCCTGCGGCCTGTGACCAGCGAGGGGAGCCCGGGCCCGCTCCGCCTCCCCGCGGCCCTCTCAGCCGGGTCGCCCTGGCCTGCCCGGTTCCCCCGCTGCACTCAGCCAGCTGCTCTTGGGGCCCGCGAGTTCAAAACACGCCTTCTCATTAATTAAAACCTGGAAAGCCCGGCCACTTTCTTCCTAGGCCGAGGCGGCATCTCCAGAGGTTCCTCGCCGCAACTCTTGGCCGGTGTCAGCTTCCGCGCGGGGCCTAAAGGCCGAGCGGCCATTTACTGCCCTCTGATTGCGCCGAGGACCAGGTTAGCTCATAAAGCCTTTCACACTCAACAATGGGGATTTTCTCAACAATTAACAAGAAACAACATAATAAAGTCATTTACAAAGACCTTGCTATTTACTATAAATTAGGCACTCTTTAAGAGACCAGTGCGTAATTTCACACACTTTACAACTGGGGCTGCATTTTAAACACCCGGGAAAACAAGCTTGTTGCACTTCCCTGTGACCTAGCTGCGGTGCACCTCTGTTTCCCCTCTTCCCCAGTAGCAGCTTTGTTTGCCTAGCTGCACTCCAACCTCCCAACCGAGGGTGGCTTTCCAGGTCACTGTCTCACGTTTCCCGTTTCCAGGCCATCATTCCACTTGCAGCTGCACTGAGAGGTTCCAAGGGACGGGGACCACGGCGCCCAAGCCAGCAAGCCCTGCGCCATCACGTTTCTGCCACTTTGGGCGTTCCTCTCGGCCCTGCTTGTGCTCCCGCGCCCTCCTCACACCCCAGGCCTCTGGTCTTGGGCCACTGCCCAGGAGGCGATGGCGGCCACGCTGGCCCAGTTGCGAAGCCCTGTCCCTTTGCCACTCGCGTTCCGCACGCGCATTTTGGAGGCCTTGGCCGGCTCTCCGCCCAGTGCAAGAGCTGGGCCCCATTTGCCTGGGGAGGAGAGATGAGGCCTGGGCGAGAAGGTGAGAAATGGCGAGGCAGCGTGTGCCAGGGTGGGCGATGACTTCGGGACGCAGCGAAGGAGCACCCAGGGAGGAGAGGCGTTCCAGTCCCCTAGGGCCGGCCCAGGATGAGGCCGGGGCGGGCCGCGCGCTCAGCCGCCCCTCGTCCCCGCCGGCCAGCCAGCTAGGCCGTGAGGACGCGCTAGAGGAGCCTGGGAGCGAGGTCCTTCCGCCCGGGGGAGCAAGACCGTCACCCATTCAGAGCAGAGCAAGATCTGGGCGGGAAAACAAAAGTCACAAAGAAATTTGTTTGCCATCATGCAAAATGGCGGCACTTAAACATCTTTCTGATGCTGGTGGACCTGGCCAGAGAGCCCAAGGCTGCCCTGGGCCAGCCTGGTCCCCAGAGCTCTGTGGCCCGAGGCAAGTGAGGGGGAAGGGAACCCCGAAACCCCCTAAGCCCCTCCCCCGGCCAGCCTTTTGCCCACGACCCTGCAATCGCTAGGCCGAGCCCAGCCTTCCCTCCCAGCCCGCCAGGCCCGAAGCTCGCGCCAGCAGCCCCCGGCCACTGACCCCTGTTTACAAACACAGCGCGGGGGCGGGGTGGGGCCGGCCGGAGCGCTGGCTGGCGGGGCGGGGGCAGGCCGCGCGCAGAGGAGGACGCCACCAGCAGAGAGGAGCGAGGAGTTGGTGCGAGAGAGCGGGCCCGGCAGCTGGAAAGGACTGAACGCCTTGTTTTTGAAACTGTCAATTCCCTCAACGCCTATTGTGAGGGCTTCATGCAAAACATCTCAGGCCTTTTAAAGTAGGAGCTTGTGAGGCCGCCACAGTTTGAAAAGGAGCGAGAGAGGAGAGGGGGCCTAGGGCATCGGCAAAGAATGATAGCTGGGCCCCCTCCTTTTTTTTTTTTTTTTTTTTTTTAAAGCAAAAGAGGGCCTGCCAAACAGGTAAAATGCAGCCCTCCCCCACCTTCTAGATGTGCCCTGTCCCCACCTCCCAGGCCGGTTTTCGAAATGCCCTTTGGCCTAGGGGGCAAACCAAAACCAAAGCTAGCATTAAAAATAGTTCTTCCTTCTAGGGAAGGGGAAAATCCTGGGTATGACTGGGGTGACCGGATAGACTCTCCAAGGAGGATGCCCTGTTCCTCTTTGCCAATTTCCTGAGGTTAGTTGATGGGGGAGCCCCTCCTCACCCCAGTTGGCTCTGTGAACTCTGTTTTTACATCCCTTTCTGCAGGAAGTTATTTTCAAGGTGAAGCAAAACCCACCACATTTTCTTTCTTTTGGAGATGCTAATGCTTTATTTAAAAAAATTATTTTTTTTTTTACCATGAAGGATTTTCGTTTTTTTGTTTTGTTTGAAAGAAAGAATGCTTTTGAGGAATTAGTTTCTACATCTCTTCCTGCATGCAAACAAGCTATCATTTTCCTATCAGCAAAAACTCCCAGTCCTTGTTGATTAGAACTTTGAGGAATTTCTAGTCCATTGAAAGTCACCCAGACACACATAGGATAAAAATCCACACACAAGCCTATCTAGTTTGTGTTATTGCTGTTTAGTGGTGGCTCCTTGTTGTTGATTTTCAAATAAACAACCATTATTGAGATTACTTCACTGTAATCAAGTAAGGCAGTAGAAAAGCACTCACTTTCAAAAGTAAATAGTTGAAGAAGAACAAGCTGCATTTTTTACAAAGGCAGATAACCTAACTGGAAGACAGAGTACCCACATCTCTTAAAAAAGATATTAAATCTCCATTTTACTGTCTTATCAGGAAATAACTTTTCTAGGGAGACCAAAAATGTTTGTTTTCCCAAAAAGTTAGAGAAAGAGGCTTTTCCTGTATTTTTCTCATGTCTGTGAATGCTGAGCTTTAAATACAGCAATCAGTGACCCTGCAACCATACAGTGCCTTTAAAAAAAAAATCTATTCCCTGAAAACATTTAAATGTAAAAATGCAATCTATTAATGGAGATATGTAAAAATGCAATCTATTAATGGAGGTAACTTTTGTTTTTCTCTCAATAAGGCTTAATTTTTTGAACACATGGGACATTTATAGCAGCTTTAAGAATGTAGATACTGTCACTAATCATAAAACAACTAAAGTAAAATAAGCTGTACTAAGAATAATTCCCACAGCAGAATGGGAAAACCACTAAAGGGATACCAGAAATTGAATAAATACCTTGTATTTGCAAGTTACTGCATACTGTTTGGTACACTTTTCTGACAGAAGCCCTAACTCAGGTTTTGCTGTGGTTGGCTGGCTTGTAGTAGTACTGTGGGGTGAAATTTGTGTTGACTGTTTAATTTCTTTCCTTTTGATAGTATCACTCTGGAATGCCTCAGTGTCCATGCTGCTCATTCCCCAGCTCCTATAAACTGAAACTATTGATTCTCTGAGGGCTGGAGACCAAGTGTCAAAGCTGGAGGCCATTATTTTATGTCAGAAATTCCACAGGGTATATTTGTTTAAAACTGTGCTTATTCCATCTTACTGTCCTTCCACACCCAGGATCTGTAGACTCCAAATGTATTCACAATTATATTTTAAGAACAAGGAATTCATAACCAACAAGAAAAGTACTAGTGTAAATGTAGTAGTCACCATACTTTGAACTTTCTTAACTTAGCAGTAATTAGAGAGTAGAAACTACAGACTTCCAGTGTGTATGTCACACTTTACAGAGACCGATTTTTCAAGACAACTTACTATACCTAAATTCTGTATTGTCTTCCAGAGAGGAAAGAACTCAGATTATGAAGCCAATTGTTCAGCTTTCTGGGACTATAACTGTAACATGGACTGTTCTTTGGAATTACATTCAAAAAAGAATTCAAGGTTAATACCTCCCAAATTTTTGCTCTGACCATATCTACCATTTCAATAAAAAAGGATCCAGTGAACCTACATCTGGCAACATTCAAGAAGGAAAGGGAAGCAGTTCAAAGCATCTGTTTACTCCATCCAAATGTATTTGGATGCAGGTATTTTCCCCCTCTGTCCTTTACAATAAAAGGAAAAACGTACAGCATATTCAGCAATTAGGTGCTGAGACCATCCAGATCTATCTGAAACATTTATAGACAAAAGGAAAATCTCAAAGGACTAGGAATTAAATAGTTTTTAAAAAGACTGAATTTCCATGAGAAATAGTGACTTAAATTCACACAGTAAACATTCCATTGGTGTTTTGTTTTGCCTTGTGATTTATGATCTATAGATGCAACTTCTTAGATTTAAGATAGCAAGGACCCTCTGAGATACATAATTTGTCAGACTAAAGAAGGTGGGCCAAAAATTAATTAGATTCAATGTCCATTAAAATAATTGATCTCTGCTTCATTTTCTTAAATCTGAAACTTTTTGCACTTGGTTTGGTCGAAGTTTGTAAAGTTTTGTTGTTATTTAGAAAGAAATCCACCACTGCTTTATACAGAACCTGACTGGCCTCATCACACAGTATTACAACAAAACACTACACTCAATAAATGCAGTTCTTTCAAGCAAAAACATTACAAGCGAAAATGTCAACAAAACCATTCAATCCTGTTAACCGTTCTTCAATCTGGAATAAGTAGAAATGTATGGAACCAGGAATTTTAAACAGTGTTTTTAATTGAAAATAAAGCTAAAGCATGCTTTTCAACAGTGCAAATTTCCATAATTTTGATTTACTGCTTCCATCATCACAACACAGTACATCAGCATGGCCCTTACCAAGGGCCAGACCCTAGCTTTTGCATGTTGAACTACTTTGATTTTAAGTGCAAATATAGATAGTCACCTCTGATTGTCACTTGCAGTAGAAACTCTCCTGCTCTACACACAGGATGGTCTGAAAACAGAAGTTTAGAGAGATGCAGAAAAAAGTATAAGGTAATAAAATATCCAAGTGCCTGAGTTCTGGTACCAAAAAGCCCTGAAATAACAGTTATTTTTCATCAGGGGCATTACAAATCTGACCCCTCATTTTCTCTTTTCTTGGTTGTATTTACTGCTTTGTCACTGTGAAGAGTTAGACCATAAAATATCCTGCTATTAAGAGAAATATTTTAATTGTTTTGTGAGTTTGAAGGGTCATATTCAGACCACAAGATAAGCAGGACAATAGTAAGAGTCACCTTATTTAAAACCTTTGGGTGAGAACACAAAAGGGGACTTTTCCAATTGCAAGGAGTGGCTTTAAAAGTAAAATCACACCCTTTACAAAAAAAAAATACAATCCCATATTTATTTTACCTAGTATATATATGAGGCAGCTTTTACCAGCATTCAATCAGGACTCACACCCCAATCCTTCCACTCAAAAAATAAAAATAAAAAAAGTTAAGTGCAACTATTCTTGGAGGAAATGAGGGGAGTCAAAAGAAAAAGATACCCCACAAACAAGAGCTCCAGAAAATACCATTTTGGGCTCACAGAAACTTCTTACTACCTCACTGTGTAACTATGTAACCTAACAAACTTTCACTGAATTAACAGTTACACTTTCAGGTCTGAAATCTAGTGCATAAACTTAATGGCTCATTGTAATATTTATTATTCAACCTTTTGACATTTATTTGTAGCAGTTGAATTGAGGTACCGGGTGCATTATTAGCATTGAAACAGTAAAGTGTTCCAGCTCTACCGTAATAACTGAGTTTTACTTGAGTCTTTAGCCTGAAGTAGTCTGTGGAATGTAAACCAACCCTTCTCCCACCCCGCCCCCACCCTACTCCAAAAAAAAAAAAAAAACCCACAATGAAAAAAAAAGTAATCCGATTTCTGTCTTCAAAATGCGATAAACCAGGACTCCAAAGGGGGTGTAACACATTAATGGACTTGTACAAACCATCCTGTGCAGTTTACAACAAAAGGAAGGTAATATGGTTCAGAAAATATCTTCCAAAACATTTTTATGAATTAAATTTCCTGAATTTGTGACTAGGTGGAAGAGGTATTGCAGAACCGCCCAGCTGCCATTTCCATATAGGATGGGCCTTGTGAGGAGGTTGAAAATCCTTCGTGGTGTTTAAGGAGTACGCTGGCCACAAATCCCCATCTTTCCCAATAATGAGTGATGGTGGACAAGGAAAATTTGCCATGAAATTAAATGGCCTTTTCACTGCTGATGCTACATTGCTGGCTACCTTTTTGCGTCTGTTTATAACTGTAAAATCATCCAGTGTTCCTTCATGTGTCTCAGTTTTACCTGTAGGACGAGGGCTTCTAGCTGATTTCAGATTTGGTTTGACTGGAGGTGTCTGAAGGACAGGTCGCTTTCCCAGTACGAGTGTCCGGTAATTTTTTCTCACCCTGGCGCCAAATTTATATTCCCCATCCTCAGGTTTTGGAGAACCTAAAGTGCATGAAAGGCCCTGACTCTGAGCCAGTGGATTTAAGGAAGGAGTTTCTTTTTCAGGGCATGCAAAACCACCTTCCCTGGCTGTGGTTAACAAGGCGTCCTCCTCTTTACTTTCAGTCACACTGTAAAACTCACCCTTTGTATCATTGCACTCGCACTTTAGCTTATTTGTAATAAGGTCAGGTTCATATTCTTCATTAGCACTACTGTCTTCTACTTTGATTTTAATATTGTGCAGAAATGACAATGTCTTGTCGCCTGGGTCAGTGTAGGGATTCTCGGCTTTAGTTGCTGGTGCTGCTGCATCCACTTCAGGATCAGTTTGCAAAGAGGGCAAATCCGTAGCAAATTCAGGACAATGAAAGATTTTGGAATCATTTTCTGAATTTGCTGCAGCTCCTGAAGAATCATTATTTAAGAACCTAGCAGCTATTGTGTTGTTATCTGCACAGTGTGTAGTAGGAGTAGCTTGTAGGCATTTCCTAGCCTCTCGGAGTATTCTTTGTTGTGGAAATGCATTGTTTGTCTTTGGGCTAGGTGAAGAGGCCCCCTCTGCCAGGCAGTTAATTGTCAGGTCAGTTCTCTTTACAGTACTGGAAATTTCAGAGTGTGGGAATGTAATCTCCGATACCCTATCGTTCCTTATCTCTGTGAAACAACTCCCCAGGCTGGCCGGGCAGTACACCGGAGACGCTTTGGGGGCCCAGCTCTGCAGATTCCACTCCTCCGGCGACTCCGCTTTGACACTGTTCTTGAGGTCGGGAAGTCTGCCGGCATCCTCGAAAGCAGCGGGTTTGGTTGCAGCGGCGGCGGAGGCCAGATGGTACAAGAAGTTGGCCTGCGCCTGCACGTTGGGAGGTTTGCAGAAGCTGGTGCGCCTGAAACGGATGCTCTGCACTGACACTTGGCTGGAGCCGGAGCTGGAGTCCGACTCCGTGGACGAGTCCTCCTCCTCCGAGCTGACTTCACTGGAATCCGAGGCCCCGCTGCCCCCCTCCTCCTCATCCTCCTCCTCTTCCTCCTCCTCTTCTCCCTCCTCCTCCTCTTCCTCCGAGGACACAGAGTTGCTGGAGCTGGACAAACTGGAGCCAAAATCCGAGTCGTTGGCGGCATGGTCCGAGTAGGAGCTGGACTCGGAGTCGCTGCTACAGCTCTCGGGAAAGCTGCCCAGATGGGGCTGCGGCCGGTGGTGGTGAGGGGGGTGGTGACTCGGCGGCGGCTGCTGGGCCCGGTGGTGGTGGTGGTGGTGGTGGTGATGGTGGTGGTGGTGGTGGTGGTGGGGAGGCGGACAGAAACTGTTGACCAGATGAAACCTCTCCAGGCAAGTGGCCCCGGCGGCTGCCGCTGCCGCCGCCGCCGCCGCCGCCGCCGCCGCCGCCTTGGCTTTGTACGACCTGGGTAGCAGCAGCAGGCGCCGGGCGGCGGCGTGGGGCGCCAGCAGGCAGTCCTTGGCGGCCCCGCGCTTGCGCTTGCACCGGTAGCTCAGGCTCCCCGGGCCTCCAGGGCCCGCCGCCGCCTTGGGCTGAGGCCCGGCCGCCGACGCCTGGTAGTAGGCGGCAGCGGCGGCGGCGGCCGCGGCGGCGGCGGCGGCGGCGGCGGCCGCGGCGGCCGGGTGCTTGCTGCACAGCAGGCTCCGAAAATAAGCGGGGTCCGAGTGGAAAGCGACGTAGTTTCCCTGGAGCGGGGCAGTTTCATAGTTTAGAGGGGGTTTGCAGGGCGAGCGCACGCTCTCCGGGTAGTGCGAGCCCGGGTACTTGCTAAAAATCTGAGGTAGATGAGCGGCGGGGCGCGCGGCGGCGGCGGCGGCGCCCGGGCGCTGGGACTGTGCGCTGATTGGCAGGGGCCGCGCGGCTCCGCTCAGGCCCCGCCAAAGTTGGTGCTTGTCCTTCCAAAATCCCGGGCGGGGGCTAGCCGCGGCGGCGCGCTCTGGCGGCGGCGCCTTTGTGGCCAGGGCCCGGCCGACCCTCCTGCGCTTGGTCTTGAGGACGCGCTCGGTTTTGCAAGAGGTGTAGAGCGCTTCCACGTCTTCCCGGGAGATGAGCGTGCACTTGGCGGCGTGGAAGGCGATGCTGTTGATTGCCTTGAGTTTCCGCAACTCCTCCAGATCGCAGTGGTGCTTTTTCACTTTCAGATGATCCATGCGCTTGTGCACGGTCGTCCTCGGGATGTTTTTCAGCAGATCGGTGAAGACTTGGGAGAGGGCAAACATTTGCTTTCCTTTAATGATGAGGTAGCCGAGCCTCACGCCATCCACCTCTTCAAAACCTGACTTCAGGTCTCCCATCTCGGGCACTAAATGATCCCCACCATTTGCTGTAAATATATACGTGACGCATACATACACATGTATGTATGTTAATCCTCCGCCAGATGCTGCGTGTGTCTCAAGGCATCCTGCTAATAAAATAACAAAGACTGTTATTCCCGGCAAAGGGAGTGCCAAACTCTAGGCGAAATTATTGGGGCAAAAAACCCCCATGAAATTACACTGACTTGATTCTTGCTTTTTTTTTGGTTTTCGTTTTTTTAAAAAAGAGGGAAAAAACCATCCGGTTTCTGATCTGCCAGCGTGGTGGTCTGAGTCTCCGATGCAGATCAGTACCTGGGCCCCTCTATTCCTTCTTTCTCCATTGGAGCACTATGATAATGGAATGTGAAGGGAGAAAGAGAAAAGAAATGCAGCTGCTATTCCCGCCGCTGCTTTAGCTACAAATAAAATGACAGAGTGAAGTGAGCTCGTCCGGAGACACCTTCATCAATTAATTCCCCTAAAGCCAGCGCTGATTGGACACTCCTGACAGGTGATGCAATAAAAATTGATATTCCACCCCTTCCCCCCAAAATCTCCCACTAATTAGCATACCCTTATACTGCCACCTCCCCTCCCAAAGTAAATAATACAGTCGGTATATAAATCTTTCCATTAAACTATCGGAGCTCAGAAACAGCCTGACTCACAGACTTCATCAGAAGCAGTGCGTGTACGCTTCAAAAAAGAAAAAAAAAAAAAAAAAGCACCGTATATTCCCCTTTAAAGAAATATTGCCTATTTTTTCTTTATTTGCATTTTACTGATACAGCTATTATCATTTCAAAGAAAATCATTTAAAAAACATGATCAGGCCAAAATAGATACACCCCACCCCCTTTCCTTTGGAAAATGGAGCTTAAGCGAAAATGTGCAGAATAGCCTGGTATTTCCCTTATGGGAGTGGGGAAGGAGGACGGGCTGGGAGCTCCAAAGTTTAACCCGCGCCGTGAACCACCCCAATACACACTTACCTTTGAAATTTCTCTGGATTATCCTTCCCCCCCCACCAAGAAAATGTCTTTTTACAACCAGAAACAAAGTTATTTGACCAAGAAGCAGTTCAAGGTTTCAGCTTCGGAAACACTGTAACAATTCAACTGGATTTCGATTCTCAGCTCGGGGGTGGGCTGAGGAGGTGGTATTTTCACGTCAGAGCCATAACAAAGCATAGATAAGCCAGAAATGAGTACACTTTTCACAATTAACTGAGCTGGTTTGGAGGCTGGATCGTCCTAGAATTCCTACCACAGCCTTTGCCAGGGTCTTGTTCACGACAAGTCAGAATTCCAGGGAGCAGATTCCTTTCTTCTGCAGCAAAGAAAATGTCATTTGCCCAAGGTGCTTCCAGAGGTTTTACGTAATAACGATGAAAAGAAAGTGCTGATGTACAATGCAGGCTATTTCAGTGGTCTATGACGCTTTGGTTGGTAGTTTAGGTAAATCTTCTACAGTTTTTCCATGAAAGCCAAGCATCTGCTCTAACAAAATCACTTTAGATGAATAGCAATGTGGTTTAACCTCTTCTTGTCAAATTAAGGCATATTTTGGTGTCGTTTTCAAGGATATCCAAAATATTGCCAAATGAGAGCAAGGGTCTTCCCAGTTGCATTGCCACGATCCCAAGGCGGTTTGTTGGCTGCGTTGCAAAATTCGGCAAAAATCCTCTTAACTGTTTCGATGTTTGCAAATACAACATAAATGCAACTCAAGCATTTATACGTTTCCTTGCACCTCCAAAAATAGACACATCCGCATGATTAAAAGAATAAACGGATATTTCTGAGCCTGCGAAAGATTGTACAATAATTTCTTTCTTCACATTCAAAAGTTCCAGCTTCCTTTGCTCTGATATGGCTAGCACGGACAGGTATGGCTCGGAAAAAAGGGGAAAAAAGGATAAAAACAGAGGAATCAGACATACAAAAAGGTAGTTTGCTTGACAAGATGAAATCTCCGCCACGGTTCCCCACCCCCACCCTCACCTCCTTTGCTATTTCCCAGGAATTTTGAAGAGAATTGGGAATTTCAAGAAGTGCATCCGGAAATTAAGGAAGTCTATTTAAGAGAGTCTGTAACTCAGGAGGTTGGGATTTGAAAAGTCAGCCCTGGACTACTGTTGCACTCAGCGCAGATGTAATCACCGCTCTTCAACTTAATCAATGTGTGTACAAACCGCGATGTCTAGTTCTTGCCTTTGAAATCTAAGGCTAGCATTTCCATCCAAGAAATCAGAGCTACAGCAAATTACATTTTTGTCCCTTGAATGAGAGAAGGATCATTGAATGGATCTCGTGATATTTCAGGCTTTAAACGTAACCGAGAGGCAGCAATGAACAATGCCTCGTCACAGCTAATACCATCCACCGAGTTGGCTTTCTTTTGCATCTGGATCTATCACACCGCGTTTTTCTCTTTCACTTTCACAGGAGGCAAAATGCACAATGTTTAAGCAGAAAGCGAAGTTTCCAGGAAAAGCAGATTCTGGTGTTTGTTTTTTAAAGTAGAATGGCCAGAGTCTTTCTATTGCCCGCAACAATAATGTTTTAAAATTCCTTCTGATGCACTTATATAGTACTGCCAGCCTTCTCCGTCCCACCCCACCCCCGCCCATTCCCCTCCCCCAGCTTTAAGATTTAGACCGAAGAGTCAGCCAAGAAACAGTAAACTCAGAAAAAGCCTTTGAGAAGACAGTACAAAAGGTTGGCTAGAGCGTCCTTTTTCCCCCCAGGTAGTTTTAGTTGTTCTCCATTCTTGTTAAGATTTACACACACACACACACATACACACACAATCTTTCTCTCTCAGTCCTGAACACAAGCAACATGATTTAGTGAGCATTTCAAAATTACCTCCTTTTCCTCTCCCTTTCTTTCCACCTTTCAAATACTGGCAAAATGGATGGTTTTGAAAACTAGTAGCATATTAAGTTTTTTTTTTTTTTTTTTAAATAAAGGTATAATCTGTTGGGTCAGACAGAAAAAGATAAAGGGCAGGGGATTGGGGAAGTGTGTCTATGTGTACTATTTAGTGAGTATCTCTGTATATGCTCGCAGATACCTTTATACTTATACATTTTTAATACTCCTATTACACATCTTTCTTCTCGTCTAATACATTCTTTTGTTCCTTTAACTTCCCCATCATTGTGTGTGTTAAAGCTCAAGAACTCTCGCTCGCGTGTGCACATGAGCACACGAACACACACAGAATGTGACAGACAGCTTTCTTGTGGCCATCAGCACACGTTGCATATCCGGGGTCTTCTCCAGGCACATTGGGGGTCGATCCCGATAAAAAGATCTAGGAGAGGCCCCTGAGCGCTCACACATGAAAGGCAGGGGACTTTAAGATGGATTTGCATGCACACCAGGGATTTCGATCAATAGCTACCAACATTTATGGCTTAGATTATTAATGCGAAAGCTGGCCAAAAGAATGGGAATGAAAAATTAAAGGTGTCTGTTATCAATTATGCTTAAAGTTATGCAATAATTTACTTACTTTGCCTGGATGTGCAGATCCAGATGTATAAAGTACTATTCTTCAAAAGCCAGGGGATTTCTTTGATAAATTTGTTGACCATGTCAGCTGCCTCTATAAAGATGGACCCAACTCTGATGGATAGTATTCAAATTCTTTTTAAAGAAAAGATGTAAATCAACTTCTATGTTTCTCAAATGCATGTGCAAATGCGGATACACCCGAATTAACATTTTTGTGTATATTCTTCTCTTGCTCCAGGGGCTGATTTTGAATTTAGGCATATATATGATATGCAGTGACTTTGTTAATTAAATGTGATTATTTACTTAGTGAGGAATACATAATCTACATACTATCTTAGAAAGTATTTTAGCTTTGAAAACCAAGCTGCTTGCCAAAGGAATATCCTCTGTAGCAAATACAGATTGAAATATATTCTTAATGTTCACTTCTGCATTTATTGTAAAAAATCAGCACTTTCAGTTTTTAAAGTGATGGGGTATAAAAATATGGACATATTTGTCTTTACTCATTCCATATGAATGTGTTAGATTTACTTTACATGCTCTATTTTGATTTATTTTCACTGTATTTTATGTTTAAATACCATTGCAATTCAATCTGACCTCTTTCCTCTGGAGCGAAGTAATGCACACGGCATTTACAGTCTTTTAAATGGTTAGCTGGGAAATGCAATAGCAATTTGCAGGAGTAGTTTACTAATGGGGAAAGTTCTTTTGAAAACCTGAAGGAAAACCTAAGAGTACTTTTGCATTTCTACACTACAACTGTCATATAATTAAAGTATTGAAGAGCCTTAAAATAATCCTTTTCCTTCCAAGCTCTCACCCATACATACATAATTTAAATGAGGACCACCCCCCCAACTCTTAACCATATACATTTGTTTTAGTGATTGCTGGGCACATTTTGTTCAAAGTGAATTCACACAGAAAAGAGTAAGGAACATCACAAAGGACTCAACAATGTCAGTATCCTGGTTAAAAGAATAAAGGAAGCCCCTTGCACTAACTAAAAGTAACCATAATACTTACAACATAAAGTAAAAATAAAGTCTCATAAGGCTGAATTAGTTGAGGATAGAGGACAATAAAATCTCAATAGTTCTTTAGCTAAATGTATCTAATAACACACCTCTTCTGTTTTTTGGGAGGGAAAATGGAAATAGAGGAGGAGAAAATGGCTAAATTGAGGAATGAACTCTTAAGTTATAACTTAGTATATTTTCTTTAATATTTTTTCTTTTTGTTTCATCCAAACAAATCAAGGCAAGCCTCCAAAAGGGACCATCCTTCTGTTCTTAGGCATTTAAAAATCCTGTCTTTTAACAGAAGTTTGGGACACAGAGTATATGCCATGTTGTCTACTGACCCATAATCAAAATGCAGTGACCTTCTACCCTTTTTTTGCCCCCTGTCCCATCTTGAATTCAATGCAGCCTTTATAAATTTGCAAATCCTTGGAGGTAAAGGGGTTTTGTGAGGCTTTGTTCTAAAAAAGCCCTAAGAGTGTGCTTTCTAAATTAGACAAAAGTAAAGCAACAAACCCTAGTGGATGAGAATTTATACAGGTGAGCAGTAGGCAACTCTTGAGATAATACATATTGCAAGCTAAAAAGCAGTTCTAAACATAGGAGACAAGGAGGTTATGGATAGCATCAAATTAGAGGGTGGTACAAATCACTTTCATGATGTAAGAAATGGTTAGGCCACAATCTTCCTGCTCTTCTCATCTCAAGGGCTATGGGGGACCCTAGTGACCAAAGAAGGAATGGGGGGGGAGGGAAAGAAAGAAAGGAATGAGACTTGATCTGAATCTGCAGGCACATTCCCTTATCTTTCCTGCTATCAGCCAGTTTAAAGGACACCATAATTATGATGGTGATAAAACAATGCCTGCTTATGTGTGCTGAATAAATAAAGAATGTTTACAGCTCAAGAATCTTTTAATTCCAATTAAATGCTATCAAAGAAAAGCCACTTTTCCTACTGCAACTGCCTTTCCCCCCAATTATCTTGTTTTGTTGCAATATTTTCCTGTGAGACACAAGGGCCTTTCACAATTGATCTTCAATGTAGAGGAAAAAAGAAATCAAAGGAAGTGGAGTTCAATCTCCATGTATTAAATAATACACAAATATCAAGAACCACAATTTATCTGGGTAGCCCACGTTTTTGTTTATTTCCGCACAAGGGCCAAATGTGTGGAAACTGAAGTGATGACACTAAGTCCTGAGGCCTACCTATGGGGTGCTGCAGCCATACTGAAATCCTGAACACCCATGAGAGGAGAGAGGAAAGACAAGACATGAGGAGCCTGATGGTCTCTGGAACGGGAATCCTCTGGTTCTGTTCCCCTGGCTTCAGCCCAAATCCTTCTAGGAGCACTGGAGCCAATCACTGTCTTCTCCTGCAGCAGCTACTGGGAATACACAAAAAAGCGGGAGATCAAAAAATCACAAGCTAGAATTTATGGACACACAAGTATCAGTTCATATTCACGGCATCAGCAAATCAGGTCATAATTACATTTAAACAAGGTTTGGGGACTAATGCCCATCCAGCTGGGCACCAAACGCTGACAGTATTACATACTAACCAGAAAATCTGCTTTTTGATTTTGGAATCATAGAGTGAAAATTAAGTCTTTTAACTTTGAAAATCTTACTTTTTGCTTCTGAGGCCAATTTTTACACTAATAAATTTCAAGTAAATGCCTCTTTTTAAGCCATTCTACAACATTTTATTTCAAACATCTATTTCTTACTCTTCTCACTTGTAGTGATATTTTGTTTGTGTTTTAAAAAAACACATGGCACAACAAACGTTGTGGGAAACGCACTCATTCCGTTAAATGCCGATACAAACCTGCCTTTTACTCCATCTGTCTAAGTAGCGCATTGCTAAGTATAAGCTTAAAAAAATACTTTCCTCAAAGAAATACCTAATATTTATTGGCAAATACTATTTGGTGATGTGGTACAAAAACACAACGGTAAAAATTTTCAGGGTGTTTGCAAGTTTTCTGGAGAGTTACAGGCCCCTTTCCTTTTGAAAGTTTAGAGCTTCCACTGCCCTCAAGTCTACTGGCAGAATTAGGATGGACTTAGAGGGTCCTAAACGTGACCGATTCACTAAGGCGGGGGGCTACAGCTTGCAGCAACGTGCTCGGCAACTTAATCCTACGCTAAAAGAGGGCAGAGAACGAAAAAGAATGGAATACAAACTCTCCCGACATTTGTAGTTACTTTCAAGGTGGATTGTGTATTTTAAGGCTGATGGGAACGTCTGGTTTTTGGAGCAGAAAGAAGAGAAGGTAAGTGTTTGTCCTTATATCCACCAGTTCATAGAGAAACAATGAAAGAACAAAGGGAACCACTTCTCCTTCTGAACATTTTCTGTATCTCCCTCTGTTTCCAGCCAAAAAGCTTGGAAGGGGATTCGCTTTACTCTACCTTAAGTAGTGGTTGCTAGGCTTGTTGAACTAAGAATGAGAAAAAAGTTGAGAGACAGTGTAAATACAGACTAAATAATAATAAAGGCTTGGTGTGGCAACTCTCCACCGCGCCACAGAAGTTGTGCTAAATGCATACAGGCAAAGCCCAAGAAATAAGCTTTGCATACCACATTTCTAATTCAGTTAATTCAAATTTCCTTTCTTGCTGTTTGAAGGCGTTTCTGCCCTTCAATGTGTAAGTATTGTCCGTGGGAAGAGAGCGATGTACTATTTAGGTTGAAAAAATGATTTCTATTGCTATATGGAAGATAATTTTTAAAAAGGAAAGGAAATTCAAGTGTTGATGCTACTGTTTGCTAATACAAGAGATGGCAGCGGTAACAGGGACAGGAGAGGAATTTGGATTTAAACGTATTTGTTTTGGGGTACAGTGTTTCTAGGCAAGTCTGCCTTTGTGGGTATGTGTGACTGAATCAGGGACCGAGCGCCGTCGGCATTATATAAATGGATCGGTGTGGGGGGAGCCCACAAAGCCGTCCAAGCACGTGAAACGCGGTCTTTTACTGCCCTCCAAGCGGCGACCAAGCCCCCCTCCACTCCACCCCACCTCAAAATCCGTATATTACCTGCCCTGTTACAGTGACACATGTTTATGTTTATAGTCCTGGTTTGTAGTAGTGTCAAGAGCCGCAGCAATAAGAGGGGGAGGAGAGAAGAGAGGGAGGAGTAAATGCTACCACCCCCACTTGTTGTTAAAGTAAATTTACTGCGTTATTGCAAGCCCAGTGCAGGGGGCTGGGAAGAGTGGAGGGGAAGGGGTGAGTTGGGATGTGTGGTGGCGGCGGAAGGGGGGTGGGGTTAGGAGATCCGCGTTGGAGCTGCCCTCGCCAGCAGCCAGGAAAAGCAGCTCGGTCAACAGGGGAGCATGCTGGCGCGGTCGAAAACAAAAAGGTTCCTCCAGCTCGCTGCGTTCACGTGGGGGGCTCTGCGCGCCGGGCTCCAGGGCTCTGACCTCTGACCCCGGCTCCTCTCCGCGCTCTCCCGGTGCCGCGCGGCCACTTTTTACCCAGGATCCCTCGCGCGGGCCGCGCTCGTGCCGAGCTCGAGTCCCTCCTAATCCTCCATTCCCCGCTTTCCATCCCCTCCCCCCCGCGCCGCCAGCCCCGGGGGAGGATTCTCCGGCGGGGACTCCCGCCCCGCCCCCACCGCGAGAGCCCGGGCGGAGGCGGCCGCCGCTGGGCCGGGAGGGGCGCCGAGTGCAGAGCCCAGCCTCCCCTGCTGCGCCGGGCCTGCGGGGGAGGGGAGGGCAGGGGAGCCGAGGGGAGGGGACCCAGCGTCCCCGCCGCCCTGCGGAGGCCCGGACCTGTTGACTGCTATTGGTCCGCCTTGTCCCGCGCCCTCTCCCTGCCCGCGGCAGCCCCAGCCCTTCCGCGCAGTAGTGGGGAGGAAATGGGGATGGCCGTTCTCCTCTCCGCCTCCCTCTAACTTTCTTTTTTTCCTGGGGGTGGGGGGATGAGAAAGCCAAGTCAACTCCACCGCTGCCCCATCCTTCCTCCCAAAGTATCGTCATGCGCCGACCCACCGCCCTTCCAGCCCCCACTATTTAAACCTCCTCCTCTCCGCGGACCAGCTCCCGGGCCTGAAGCCCGCGGGCCCCCCGCCCAGCCCGGCGGCGTCCCCAGCGAATTGTGTTGCTTTTCTGCCCTGGAAGCTCCCTCGTCCTCGTTCCACTTTTTTTCCCGTCCCAGGAGGCGTAAGATAAAAACCTCAGATTGCTGCGTGCTGCCGGACACATTCTGTGCTCTGCTGTCAGAGGGCATTGGATGGAGAGTTTAAAATAAGAGCATTTAAAAGGAGGAAATAAAAAGGGAAGGGATAGGGTTTTTTTTTTTGTCGGGTTTCGACGACATACTTGTGTTAAAAGATTTTTTTTAATGTAGAGTATCTTTAGGGTTAAAGGTTTTCTTGGATTCGCTGTATTTTCTTCTAGATTTGGGGTTTCCTGAAGAATCTTTTCTGGAGGGAAATAGCAAATCAACATTAAGATAGAAGCAAGACTTCTCGGCCACTTTTGGAAAAAACGGGGAAACTGTAAAAATACGTTCACAAACTAACAGGAAGGAGGCCGCGGGGAAAGCAGGAGTGGCGCGAGGAAGCGCTGGAGGTCGGAGTCGGGGCAGGACAGCCGGCCAGGCCGGGAGGGGGAAGCAGGCGCGCGGGCGGCGGGGAGAGCACCGGGTCGGATCGCAGGAGGAAGGCGCCGCGGGCCGGGCTGCCGCGACGACTCGGCCGCGGAGGGCCCGGGTGGGCGGGGGCCGGGCGCGCGGCCGGCGCGGCGGAGGAAGCGGGACCCGGCATTGTTCGTCCCCGGCGCTGCTGCTCGGCGAGCTAGTCGTGACCCAGGGAGGGGCTCTGCGGCCCGACCGGGTCCCTGCCCGCGCCGCTCCGAACTCCGGAGCTCCGGCCGAGTGGGCTTCACACGGCAAGTTTTAAGATCTCGGCCAGCAAGGGCTTCCCAGCTAAAGACCTCGTAGGAAGCAGCCTTTACAAAGTGCCGCGAAATTGAAGGAAGCTGCGCCAGCCTGCAGCTCACGCGCTAAAAGAAAAAGGAAAGCAGCATATATATGTTTATAAAGTGATAACTAGATAAGAGACAAATGGGGACAATTTTTATTCTTGATCTAGAAAGTTAGAGCAGATTATATGACTCTAGCAATCTCTCCAAACGTGTGGATTTGAAAATGAATGTCAAGATTTGAAAGAGTTCGGAAAAGCATGTTTTCACTGTCCCAATTTGTTATTTGTAGTCAGCTCTTCTTTGTACACAAGAAGTCTAGTTTCCAAAGGAAGGGCTGAGCTAGCCCTAACAAAAACAGGCTTGCTTTCTTAACGTGCAATGCATTTTCAGAATTAACAGTGAATTTCGAAAGGGGAAAACGTCTCATTTGCTTTTAAACCATGTTTTGGAAACAAATTTTTGCAGCCCATCTCCGAAACTGCCTGTTTTCCTTTGTGATGCATGTGGGGGGAAAATATTCCTGGCAAACGTCACCGTTTTAAAAAATGAAGATTACCAACAAGTGCTTGCAAGTCTTGTAGACAAGACCAAAGTCATCGTGTGTAAAAGCTCGTGAAGAAGTAATTTCAATCCTGTGATCCAAACCTTACTAGGGCAAGAGTAATTTCAATTTAGATTTATAATAGACTTTGCGGAAATTCCTTCTAAAATACTCATTACTAGTCTGTATATTATGCAGCACTGTTTCCCAAGGTGGATTTTTAAAAACCAATTAGAATTGATCTCTAATGGAATATTATATTTACACGTCATCATGAAAACATCATTTGACAAGAGTTTTGAATTACAAGAAAGAAGTTAACAGATGATGTTCATAAATAGCATCTGTTTGAAAAGACCCCTTAAGAGTCAGTTAAAGGGTAGTGATGGTGATTTTGCATTTGCAATACTATAGAAGTTGTTTGCATTTTAACACTTTCATTTTGCGGGTCTTTTTTCTAAACTTGCATTTCCCTATGGTAATCATTTAGTTATTTCAAGGTATAGGGAGAAATTCTTGTGTAAGAAATCATTTGAGGCATACCTATAGAAAAGTTGGAACAGAAAAAAAGCGGTGTTGAAAATTGAGAATTTTCAATCTATTCATTCGTTCCACACTCATCCTCCTACAGTTCCCACCCATCAATTTACATTTTTTATTTGTAAGTCTTTGGATATTTAGAATAGTGTTACAAGTTCATCTGTTGTATAGTTGCTAGTAGATGGTGAATCTTTTTACATCTTTTACTGTTTCTGGTATTTTTGTTTCATTTAAATTAAAAAAAATCTGTTAGAAGTCATGATATACTTGTGAGAAAAACAACAAATGGGCGGAAAAAAGGGTATGAATGGGGGTGGGGATGGCGAGGGACGTGTAGTATTCCTGGTTAGTCTTTGTGAAACCTTTCTTTAATTTTATGTCATATTTTCCAGTTCTGCTTGCACCATCGATCATTGCTTTTTTAATTGGGGTGAAGTGCTATCATATAAAAATTACCTACATTCTGGCTCTTAAGCGCTACAGTAAAGTAAGACTCACAAAAAAGTGATCCGAGGTTTGTGTGTTTAATTCACCAGGAATGTTAAGCTTCATAAGATTCACCCTATGGGGTCATGTTAGTCCTTGGCACTGTTACTGTACAATTCCAAGAGGAAAATATACACATTATAGATTTGAAAAATCTAAGATGTACTAGACACACAGTTTATTAATTGAAGGAGTAAAAAAATGAATTTGTCAACCTCATTCTTTCTGGGACACAATGCACTTAATTAACATATTCTTGGTCTTGTTTCTGGAATTGGTAAGCAGTGGCCCCTTTGGGAGAGGAAAACACTTAAATCTTTAAAAGTGACCTTTTTCGGTCCTAATAGTATTTAGTAATTCAGGCTAATTTCTTATTTTATTTTAGTCCAAGGTATGTGTCATTTCTTTAAAGGTTTTCTTCTATTTCAAAAACTGATTTTCCTCTTTTCCATGTCCAGAATCTTTTCACTTAATCTTACTGTCTCTTATAGACACCTAAATATGTCACCTTAATCACACTTTAATTATAAGAGAGATGCAAATTTTCAGTGTCAGTGAAAAATGAGAACAGGCCTTATACTATTCCTATACTATATTGGTGATATCCAAAAAGGCAAAGTATAACGCCCTTCAGGACTATGGCATCGTGGAACAAAATGAATAACTTTGAAACACTATGAGGTTTATGTAACACCTAGAAGATCTAAAGTCATCCTAGAAGTAGTATTTTTCAATTGGTAATTACATGGTATTTTACCTTAAAAATGTAAATATAGCCAATTAATAGTAATTTTTATAGTAAAAGGAAAAGCTCTGAAGCCAATCACAAGCTTCACCAAACTAAACCCTTTAAAGTAAATATCAGAGCTTGATTCTTAAAAAGATTTTTAATTTGAATTACATTCAATTTAAATTTCAGAATTACCTAACTAAACTTTCAAAAAACCAAGTATATCTAACAATAATATTAATTGTGATTGATTTTTAATTAGAACCTATTTTGTAATAAAAACGATGACTTTTACATGAAAAGGTGGTTAATATTGAGGGGTATTTAAATATAGATAATTCTAAACTACCTGGTAAGTAAAAACTCTTCACCTATATTAATTTTAGCAATTAAAAATCTTTAAAGAAACTAGTATACCTGAAAATTTCTGTTAATCATTGCTTAGAAATTTAGTTCAAGGCTACTTAAAGTCTTGATTTACTCTGAAGAATAAAGTTCTGACTGCAATTAGCTTTTATATACCAACACAATGCATTAAACAAACATTTACTGTGGACCTACTATGTGCAAGACAGTTGCTAGGTGCTACGGTGACTTAAAAAAAAAGCACTTAGTAAAGTGTTTTATTAAATGAAATTTTTCAAAAGTCATTAACAGAATCTCAACCCAAAACATAATTGCAAAGAATACTTTCACATGAAATTTTAAATAGTACTCCATGATATAGCTGTGAGGCTGTGCATCTATAAAGACAAAATACTCACTATGGTCAGATAAATAACAAAACTAGTTTCAGAAATAGGACAGGTATTTTAATCATTCTAGTATAAATATATGGCACATAATAAACTTTTCACATGAAAGGTTAACTCTTAGACACCAAAAAGCAAAACAAAATTTTATTCAGAAGTTCCTTTATGTAAAAAAGAGAAGATATATTGGAAAGTCTGTTCAAATCATAAGAAATTGCCTTTTCAAGTTTTCCAAATCATTTATTTAGAAACAAGATTATGGTTCCCAGTGAAGGTTAGTAGATCTATGAATTCTAATTGCTTTTTTGTTAAAAAAACTTAATATTAGAGCCAATATAGAATTTTTAACAGCTTGTGCAATTTAGGAATCTAAGTTAAGGAAAGTATATTCACCTAGTCTTAACATGATAGAAATATACCTCATATACAGACCTCACTTTCTGTAACTCATTATAGAAATATAACTCAACAATGGATATAACAGTCTAAATATAATATGCACAGATAGAAGGCAAATAAAACTAAGTTAAAAAGGAGATAAATATAAACAGTCCTAATCTATGAACCAAATGTGATCTTAAATATTTCTTTCATAATATCTACTTACACAAATGATTATAAAAAAGCAAATACAACAATTTGGTGCCTAGCTTAAAGAATAAAGAATATTATAAGAAGATATATTACCCATAGAGCAAAAATACATTTTCCCATTATTGTAGGGTTAGAGGTTATACCATAAAATACTTCACTTGAGTTTTTTGTGGTTTGCTCCAGATGATTAGTTTAGAGAGATGAGCCAGTACTGAGTTAGCTGCTCTTATGTGAAGAATAATATTAGAGACAGCAGGCTTTTGTTTTGTGCTATGGATACTAGATATATGTTTTCAAAGGATATTTTGAGAATATGGAATAAGATTTAAAGGGTTACATTCTAAGATTATTTAAGAAATTATCCTTTTCTATGATGTTCATTCTATAAATCCTAAGGTAATATTTTTTTTTTACATGACTGTGTATAGTAAAAACTTCTCTGAACTTTAACAGTTATAAGTTTTATCCTAGGTATGAGAATCAGTATATTATCATACAATTACCACAAATATATTTTTATATATATATATCACCAAATACAAATACAACTTTCTCACCGCTGTATTTCCTATATCCAAAACTGTCCCTGGCACACAGTAAATGTTCAATAGGTATTTACTAAATGAATAAAGAATAAATGTATTTGAACTCCTATGCTGTCTGTTATTCTTCCATTGA
The DNA here is from genome assembly GCA_963573935.1 of Arctocebus calabarensis. Taxonomy (NCBI): domain Eukaryota; kingdom Metazoa; phylum Chordata; class Mammalia; order Primates; family Lorisidae; genus Arctocebus; species Arctocebus calabarensis. Next base: position 29,651 of record CAUYON010045163.1, read on the forward strand.
GCTTAATATTTTATAGAAATATACTTAAAAATATATATACTTAACTGTGAAAGAGAAAGTTTGTTATTCAGCATGTGAGTTAAAATGAAAACAAGCTATTTACACTCATTGTTATTTTCTTATAATTTTCATACTCAACATGTTAAAAATCAGTTTTAAAAATTTTGAATTATATTTTGTTAACATTTATGCTTACATCTTTAACAAAATTTCTGCTTCAGATACTATTTATAGATCTATTATTAAATGATGTATTTTCCCTAAGCTTTTAAATTTCAAAAACCTCTTACAAATAATGAACTTTTTTTTTTGGCTTGTTTTTTGGAAGTAGCCATATCAAGTGTTTACTTAACATTTCTTTGAAGTATTACAGAATATGGTAAGATATCTATACTTCTTTGCATATAAATTAATTCTATCACAAGAACTTAAACTCTAAATGTATTAAAGATAAAACAAATGTATTTTCAAATTATTTAATGCATTATGGGTTGGCTGCAGTGTTTGGGAAGTTTCACATTGATTTTAACTCAAAATTGCTCTACAATTAAGCAAGAATTGGATATTGAACTGGTGTTTTGTTTATCAGTAAAGATAAAATATATACTTAAGATGCACAAAAGAGTATAATTTTGTTTGAAGGCCATTTTAGTTTTACAAATTTCAGAGAAATTTTAAAAATATAATTGTATGTCTAGAAATTTATTAATTATTGCCATAATCCAAAAAATAATTTACAATTCAATACTTCAAAAGTATGTAATCTGGCAGTCACCTTTTCATAATGTATTATGAAAATTCTCACTTTTATGTGTTTTTAGTTATGTTTTCTCCCAATGTAATGCTTTTAGTAGATTCTCATTACTGTATATATAATCAATTAGCTTTTAAAACTTTTGAGTATATTTGCTATATATGCCTGCATTGTATGTTACCATTCTCTAATAGATTTCTAGCCATTAAAATTGAAATAGCAAAATCAACCATGCTACCTTTTTCTTTATGAAAACATGGAATACTTTTAAAGCTTAAACCATTATATTGTTTGACGACTGACTGGAAGAACTTGGGTTCCTTCATTCTCTAGCATTGTTAACAGTGCATTTTCCACATCATCACATTATATTGGTAATTTTTGGTAAACATCCATTTTGTACCTGGAAGCTATTAAGGCCATGAATTCACCTTGTAACTGTGCTTGTCACTTAAACAACCTATACATAATTTTTATTTCAAGCTAAACTTATAATTAGACACTTTTTGCTTCAAACTAATATTGGATTTAACAAGGATGGGTAAGGGGTAGGGCGACAGTTTTAGATTTTGCAGCTCAAAACTGCTCAGTATCCAGCTAATTAATCTATTCAGATAGGCCTAATCTGTTTTCTATGTGTATGTGAGGTGGGAGCTTCCATCTTTCTGTCCCTTTTAAATGTCCTCACATTTCCAAGAGTAAATTTGGATAAAAGAGCCAGTTCAGAGGAATTGTCAATCAAAACTGGACTCCCCTGTCTTCTAGTGTTGTCTTGTGGTGATTACAAGAGCTTGGGTTTCTTCATCCCCTTAGCGTAGTACAACTGCATCTTCCAGATCATCACATTATTTTGCTAATGCCTGATAAGCCACCATTTGTACTCCCTACACAGCAAGCAGAGGGTAGCCCTGGTGTTCTCTCATGCAACCCTGAGGCAGGCTTTTGACCTTCAGTCTGTGATGCACCTTCGTTTGTCACTGGGGCCAATGGAGTGCACAAATGGGCGGCAGATCTAGTAGCACTTCCACCGGGTGAACTTTGGGAAGAGTCCAGGATGTGAATTTAATGGGTGGAGAGGCTGCGGAAGCACAGGGACGTTAGCGCGGCCAACTGCAGGAAGCCATGCTTCATTACGCCCTTCATGGGAGCTGGCACACTCGCCCGACTCTTGTTACTCACGGGCCAGCTCTAGAGAAGGCCTCCAGGTAGGTTGCCAGAGCAGGGAGATGCCCCTGGGGCGTCCCCTCTGGCTTCTCCGACTAATCCTCCTCCGGACCTAGGCCCCCGCCTCCCCACACCTCCGAGGCCTCTTTGCAAAGTGCACCCGCGACCCGCGCGTCCAGCGCCGCAGAGGGCGGCCCACCGTCCCCACCCCCGCCCCGCGTGCGCGCTCCCGAGCCCTCCCGTTGGCTCGTTCTGGCCTTAGCGCGTCGCCGAGTCTCCCGGCCCACACCCGCTGACACACCTCGGCGGCGGCGAGCAGCGCGGGGGCGGGGAAGGGGCCCGGGAGGTAGGCCAGGGTGGCCGAGCGGACGCGGCGGCGCGCACGCAGGCCTCGTCTCTCCCGGGCCTCCTCCCTGACGCCGGCCGCCGGGCGGGCGCGCACGCCGACTGACGCTCAAAGGAGGAAGCGCCGCTCTCGTCCCCTCCCTCGCTGCCCCGGCCCAGCGGGAGCCCCCCCAGTGCGCCTGTGCGGAGGCCTACTTGATTATGTGTGCCCTCTCTGGCCGCCCGCGTTAGCGGCCGGGTGGAGGTGGGGAGGGAAGACGACGAGGAGGAGGAGGCGGAGGAGGCGGTGGAGGGAGGTGGGGGGAGTCAGCAAGGACATGGCTCCTGACTCCTGTGCGGAACGTGAGTGACTGAGCGGCAAAGCCCGAGTGAGCGAGCGGCCGAGCGGCGGGCGGGATGGGAGACGCCGGGAGGGAGAGGGGTGCGGGGGGCGCACTAATTGGCTTGCATGTGTTTTTTAATGGTCCCCCCAACTCCCTCTTAGATGGTCTCTAGCGACCGGCCCGTGTCACTGGAGGACGAGGTCTCCCATAGTATGAAGGAGATGATTGGAGGCTGTTGCGTTTGCTCAGACGAGAGAGGCTGGGCCGAGAACCCGCTGGTTTATTGCGACGGGCACGGCTGCAGCGTCGCGGTGCATCAAGGTAAACACCCAACCGCCCGCCGGGCCGAACCGGCCTGCGCCCAACCGTCACCGCCTCCCCCACCTTGGCAGCAACTGCCGGCCCCTGCCCCTCCCCCGCCCCTCCCCCGCTCCGCCTCCGCCCCGTGCCCCGGCCGCGGGAGGGACGCGGAGGGTCCGCCGCGGGGCGGAGGGGGTGTGGGCTGTGCATGTGGGAGAAAGTGCGTGTGGCCTGGCCTGTCATGTGATTCTTCTCTCACTCTCTCAAGTGTCATTTGGCCGCCGCCTGCGCCCTGGGCCGGGGTCCGGAGGTTTCCCGAGGCGTTGGTGCGGGGCGGAGGCCTGCGCCCTGCGGTCGGGTGGGGGTCCCGGTGGGTGCGGGTGTGGGAGCGTGGAGACCCCTCCCCCTCCCCGCCTGCTCCTGTCTGCCGCAGTGTGTCTGGAGACTTCCTGTGGTATGGAGACGGCTCGGGCTCAGGAACGCGGCTCTGCGCCGGGGAGGGGCGCGGAGGCAGGGGGTGTTGCCTGGTCTCTTTGGGCTACGGAGGGAAGGAGGGCCCCGCTGCACCCCGAGCGTACTGGCTGAGACCCTGCTGCTGCCGCCGCCTCCGCCGTGGGGGAGCTTTCTGCGGAGGCCAGTCCTATCTTTGCTGGAGTGTCTGGGCTGTGCTGCCGTGGCCTGGTGGAGAAGGCTGGCTGCATCAGGCCACAAAGGTGACCAAAGAAAAGAGAAGGTGGTGGTACCTCCGAGTGATTTGGAAATCCTCTTGGTTTCTTTCTTTTTTTTTCTTTCTTTTTTTTTTTTTTTGTTGCAGTTTGGCCGAGGCCGGGTTTGAACCTGCCACCCTGAGCATATGGGGCCGGCGCCCTACTCACTGAGCCACAGGCGCCACCGCCACCCAATGCTCTTGGTGTATTTCTGGGTATTTCCATCGAGTGAGTGTTTTGGCTGTAGAGAAAGCCAAAGACACTGAGAAGATTACTTTTCTGCCCAGTGAAGTTTCTGACTTTTTCTATTTCATGTGGTAAGGCATTGAGGCCAAAATGATCTAGGTTGGTGGCTCAGTTTTACCATCACGCCTCCCTTCCCATTTCTGAAACTGGTATTGAGTTTATCTGAAGCGGGTGTTAGTAGTATGTTGGAAGGGACACTATCAAAGGTCAAGAGAAAAATCTGAACATAAAGAATGCAGCGTCATAACTGAGAAAGGAGAGTTGAATGCAGTGGTGATGTTTCTGAGATAGGGAATTAGTTTTAAAATGGTGTTATTCCCAGAGTCTTATAAAGAAGAGCAAAGTTGGGTACCTTCCTTTGATGAGTGAAAACAGCACGTGTCAAAATTAGATACTAGGGCATAGAACTGATATATATAACTGTTACTACAGTGTTGACATTTTCCTTATGGGAGTATTTCTTATGAATTGTCAAATTTTGGTAGGTAAGCTGTTTCCCAATATAGAAAATGTTCATTTTTAAGTCTTTCATTTTGGCCAGGCGTGGTGGTTCATGCCTGTGATCCCAACACTTTGAGAGGCCGAGGTGGGAGGATTGCTTAAGGCTGGAAGGTTTATTTTTTGTTGTTGTTGTTGCAGTTCAGCCGGGGACGGGTTTGAACCCTCCACCCTTGGTATATGGGGATGGTGCCCTAACTTACTGAGCCACAGGGGCCGCCCGGGAGTTTTTTTTTTTTTTGTAGAGACAGAGTCTCACTTTAAGTGCCATGGTGTCACACAGCTCACAGCAACCTCCAACTCCTGGAATTAGGGGATTCTCTTGCCTCAGCCTCCCGAGTAGCTGGGACTACAGGCGCCTGCCCCAACACCCAGCTACTTTTCTGTTTTGCAGTTCCGCTGAGGCTGGGTTTGAACCTGCCACCTTTGGTATATGGGGCCAATGCCCTACTTGATGAGCCACAGGCACTGCCTGAGGCTGGGAGTTTGATACCAGCCTGGGCAACATAGACCATGTGTCTACAAAAAATAAGAAAAATTAGCTGGGCATGGTGGCCCACACCTGTAGTCCCAGTTACTTCAGGGGTTGTGGCAGGAGCCCAGGAATTTTTTTTTTTTTTTTTTTCCCCAAAGTCTTACTGTGTCACCCTTGATAGAATACTTTGGTGTCACAGTTCAGAGCAACAACTCTTGGGCTGAAGCTATACTCTTACCTCAGCTTCCCAGGTAGCTGGGACTATAGGTGCTCACCACAGCGCCTGTCTATTTAGTTGCAGTTGTCATTCTTGTTTAGCTGGCCCAGGCCAGGTTCGAACCCGACACCCTCAGTGTATGTGGCCAGTGCCCTACCCACTGAGTGACAGGCACCAAGCCAGGAGCCCAGATTTTGAGGTTGCATACCATTGCCACTACAATGCCTGGGCAGTAGAGTAAGACTCCTGTCTCTTTTTTTTTTTTTTTTTTTTTTTTGTTACAGTGCCTCAAAATTTCACCCTGGACAGAGTGCCATGACATCACAGCTCACAGCAACCTCCAATTCCTGGGCTCAAGCGAGTCTCCTGCCTCTGCCTCCCAAGTAGCTGGGACTGCAGGCGCCTGCCACAACGCCCGGCCATGTTTTGGTTGCAGCCGTCATTGTTGTTTGGCGGGCCCGGGCTGGATTCGAACCCGCCAGCTCAGGTGTATGTGGATGGCGCCTTAGCCCTTTGAGCCACAGGCGCTGAGCCACCTATTTTTAGAGATGAGGTCTCTCTCTGGCTCAGGCTGGTCTCAAACCTGTGAGCTCAGGTGATCCTCCAGCCTTGGCCTCTCAGAGTGCTAGGATTACAGACTTAAGCTACTGTTCCTGGCTCTATGTACAAATATTTAAAGGGCCGGGTGTGGTTGCTCACACCTGAAAAAGATTTCAAGCACTCTGGGAGGCTAAAGCAGGAGGGTTGCTTAAGGTGAGGAGTTTGAGACCAGTCTAAGTAAGAGCGAGTCCTCATATCTACTAAAGATAGAAACAATTATCCAGGCTTTGTGGTGAACACCTGTAGTTCTAGCTACTCTCGAGGCTGAGGCAGGAAGATGGCTTGAGCCCAGCAGTTTGAGGTTGCTTGAGTTAGGCTGTGGCCATCCATGGCACTCTAGCCTTGGAACAGAGTAAGACTCTGTTTCAAACCAACAAACAAAAGAACCTCCACCTGGTTTTCAACCAACTAGGCTATGAATTAAATATATGTTACATACTCAGATCACTTTGGGGGAACGTTGATAATATATATATTTGAAGTAAACATTTTTTTAATAGTGGTTTTATTGAGGTATAATATACATACCATGGAATGCATTCATTTAAAGAATGCCATTCAATAGATTTTAGTGTATTGTCATTTTTGTGCAACCACTTCCACAATCAATTTTAGATTCTTGGCTCGGCGCCTGTGGCTTAATGGGCTAAGGCGCCAGCCACGTACACCTGAGCTGGCGGGTTCGAATCCAGCCTGGGCCGCCAAATAACAATGCCGGCTGCAACCAAAAAATGGCCGGGCGTTGTAGCAGGCACCTGTAGACCCAGCTACTTGGGAGGTAGAGGCAAGAGACTCGCTTGAGCCCGGGAATTGGAGGTTACTGTGAGTTGTGATGACACAGCACTCTATTCAGGGTGACAGCTTGAGGCTCTGTCTCAAAAAAAAAAAAAAAAAAAAAATTTTAGATTCTTTTCATCACCCCAATAAGAACCATTAGTAGTCATTCCCCATTCTTCTCTCTAACTCTCTTAGCCCTAGGCAACCACTTTATCTGCTTTCTATCTCTATGGATTTGCCTATTCTGGCTGGGTATTTCACATACAGTAGAACCTTCATAGCTGACCACCTCCCTACATTGACCACCTTTTTAAGTTGGCCTAATTTAATTTAATAAATATTTTTTTTGAGGCAGAGTCTTACTTTGTCACCCTGGGTAGAGTGCTGTAGCATCACTGCTCACAGTAACCTCCGGCTCCTGGGCTTGAGCGATTATTTTGCCTCAGACTCCCAAGTAGGGAGTACAGGTGCCTGCCACAATGCTCAGCTATTTTTTGGTTGTAGGTGTCATTATTTGGCAGGCCCGGGCTGGGTTCAAACCCACCTGCTGCTAGGTGCCCTAGCAGCTGAGCTACAGGTGCCAACCCTATTTTTTCTTTAGTATAAGTTCTTTTTATGTGTTTTATTATTACCATGTGTTGGATTAGGCCCAATGTCCTATTGTTTATCACATGGTGTGGAAGATTTTTTACCCTATGAGGAACTGGTCTGAATTGTAGTACATCTATGTGCTACTGAATAAGTTTTCGGTTGATTGAGACATGATGGCCCAAAGGAAAAAACTCAGCTGACGTCGAAGGAATAGATTGATTTTCTACATTTTCTGGGAAGCAGCAGCCAAAGAAAGAGGTGGAACATTTTGGTGTTAGCAGAACCACAGTTAGCAACATCCAAAAATGAGTGTTTGGGGGCGGCTCCTGTGGCTTATCAAGTAGGGCGCCGGCCCCATATACCGAAGGTGGTGGGTTCAAACCTGGCCTCGGCCAAACTGCAAAACAGAAAAATAAGCCAGGCATTGTGGTGGGCACCTGTAGTCCCAGCTACTCGGGAGGCTGAGGCAAGAGAATTGCCTAAGCCCAGGAGTTGGAGGTTGCTGTGAGCTGTGTGGTGCCACAGCACTCTACCGAGGGCGATAAAGTGAGACTCTGTCTCTCCAAAAAAAAAATGAGTGGGAAGAGATGGTAAGGAAAGTAGAGACCTATTAGCAGAAAAGGAGGAAAACTTAACCTCGTTGAAGTTAATGACGCCACATTGAGCTGATTCTAACAAATGAGGGCAGTTAAGGCCCACATATCGACACATGATGTAAGAAGTTAGTAAAAAAATTTGTGCAGGTATTCAGGGTGGCCGGTTTCCAAGCATCAAGTGGTTGGATCAGAATTTTAAACTGCAACATCAGATCTTGCAGAAAGTCACATGTGGTGAACCCAATGAAGTTCCACTAGAAGTTGTGGAAGAGTTCATCAGAAAGTTCCCAGACTAAATAGGCTTCAAAGACATGACATCTTTAACGCTGACAAGTGCAGATTCTTTCGAGGCAATGCCTGACAGGAGCCTGATCATGAAGGGTGACAAATGTAAGAACGGAAAATGTTCCAAAGAACATTTCACAGTTGTGTTTTGTGCTAGCTGAACCAGAGAGAAATGAAAGCCCTGGTGATTGGTAAATTGGCAAAGCCACGTGTATTCAAGAACCTGAGCTGTGGAGACCTTATCACTTGGAGATAAACTCATATGTATGACTGGTTGCCCTATTTGAGGAGTTTGTCAGGGGTATCAACTGAGAAATGAAGAGGAAAAAATTGTTTGGTCTGTTGACAGTAGACAACTAACTGTCCCAGCCACCCACAAGTGAATCATCTCACAAACATGCCCCTGAAATTACTGCCTCCAGACACTACCTGAGAAATTCAACATCTTGACCAAGGCATCATCAAAAACGTTTAAAATGCACTGCTGAGCCGAGCAGTGGGTCATTACTAAAACACAAACTTATGGTGTGTCTGTGGAAGCAGTTTCGTTCAAGGCTCTGGATGCTGTTTTCTGGATCAGTTCTGCTTGGAATAAAGTTCAGCCAGAAATGATACAGAAGTGTATCAGGAAAGTTGGATTTGTCACAACTCTCCCTTTTTCACTTCCCCTTCTCTCTCTCTCTTTCTCTCTCTCTCTCGTAGAAACAGTCTCATAAACTTTATCACCCTTAGTAGAATGCTGTGGTGTCACTCAGCTCACGGCTGAGTGACACCGCAACTCCAACTCCTGGGCTTAGGCGATTCTCTTGCCTCAGCCTTCCAAGTGGCTGGGACTACAGACGCCCACCACAACGCCCAGCTATTTTTTTTTGCAGTTTGGCGGGGGCTGGGTTTGAACCTGCCACCGTCGATATATGGGGCCAGTGCCCTACTCACTCAGCCATAGGCGCCGCCTTTCTCCTTCTCTCTTTCCCTCTTTCCTCTCTTTGGTCCCATCACACAATCCATCTCCCTCAGCAGAATTTGAAGGGGTAAATATTAAAGGTCTTTTTTATGAAATAGAATCTTACTTTGTTCGCACTTAGTAGAGTGCAGTGGCATCACAGCTCACAGCAACCTCAAACTCTGGGGCTCAAGCTGTCCTCTTGCCTCAGCCTCCTGAGTAGCTGGGGCTACAGGTGCCCACCATAATCCCTGGCTGTTTTAGAGCTGAGATCTTGCCCTGGTTAAGGCTGGTGTCAAACTCATGAGCTCAAGCAATCCACCTACCTTTGCCTCCCAGAGTGCTAGGATTATAGACTTGAGCCATTGTTTTCAGCCTAATTTTGAAAGCTTTGTTGTAATGGATGATGAGGTGGCAACCTGTAATGAATCTGAGCGAGAAACAGTTTTCCAAGTGATACTGACTGAAGTACAGACCAGTGTAATGCATGAAGCAACTGATAAAGTGGAAGAGGGAATTGAGGATGATAGAAATTGCCAACACTCCAAAAGATGTCAAGACATCTAATAATGCAGTTGAAGTCATTTGCTATGGAAAAATGTCCAGGTATGCTGAATGGTATAGCCAGTGGTGAAAGTGCTTTCTCTACTTACAGTAGAGAATATGAAACAGACCACGATTGACTTTTTTTCAGAAAGAATGATTAAACTGCTACTAGGGAGGCTGAGGCAAGAGAATCGCTTAAGCCCAAGAGCTGGAGGTTGCTGTGAGCAGTGTAACGCCACGGCATTCTACCCAGGGCGATAAAGTGAGACTCTGTCTCTACAAAAAAAAAAAAAAAAAGAATGATTAAACTATGGGAAAACAGCAAATGTATTGATTTTGTATTATACTGTATGTATGATTTTAGTGTGTTTTGATTATGTATAATTTCATGATATTCTCCAGTAAAAGCTATACACGAAAGTAAGTACCATGTATGTTTCAGTATGATAGGCCTAATGCCTGAAGTTGACTAGTTTTTACAGTCCCTTGGGTAGTCAACTTACAGAGGTTCTGCTGCTTATGTTAAACTTTACATAAAATTCTTGCTATCAGGCTTGGGGCCTGTGGCTCAGCGGGCTAAGGGGCCAGCCACGAACACCTGATCTGGTGGGTTCGAGTCCAGTCCGGGCCTGCCAAACAACAGTGCTGGCTGCAACCAAAGAATGGCCGGGCGTTGTGGCGGGCTCCTGTGGTGCTAGCTGCTTGGGAGGCGGAGGCAGGAGACTCTTTTGGGCCCAGGAATTGGAGGTTGCTGTGAGCTCTGATGCCACAGCACTCTATCCAGGGTGACAGCTTGAGGCTGTCTCAAAAAAAGAAAAAAAAAATTCTTGCTATCATAAGAGGAAAAAATAAAATTTCTTCTTTTTTTTTTTTTTTTTTTTTTTGTGACAGAGCCTCAAGCTGTCACCCTAGATAGAGTGTTGTAGCATCACAGCTCACAACAACCTCCAATTCCTGGGCTCAAGCAAGTCTCTTGCCTCTGCCTCCCAAGTAGCTGGGACTGCAGGCGCCTGCCACAACGCCTGGCCATTTTTTTGGTTGCAGCCATCATTGTTGTTTGGCAGGTCCGGGCCGGATTCGAACCCACCAGCTCAGGTGTACGTGGCTGGCGCCTTAGCCCGCTTAGCCACAGGCGCCAAGCCGAAAAAAATAAAATTTCTAACATGAAATTTATTTAGATGAAATAACAGGGCCAGGTACTGTGGCTCATGCCTATAATCCTAGCACTCGGGAAGACTGTGGTGGGTGGTTTTTTTAAGCTTAGGAGTTAAAGACCAGCCTGAGCAAGAGTGAGGCCCTGGCTCTACTAAAAAAAAAAAAAAAAAAAAAAACCAAAAAAAGAAAAAATAGCAAGGTGTTGTGGCAGGCACCTGTAGTCCCAGCCACTTGGGAAGCTAAGATAAGGGAATCCCTTGAACCCAGAAGTTTGAGATTGTGAGCTATGATGACGCTGTAGACAGTACTCTACCCAGGACTGCAGAGTGAGACTCTGGTTTCAAAAAAAAACCAAAAACAAAAACACAGAAGAGTTGAGTTTAAAAATTGTACCTTTTGGTTTGGCACCTGTTCCTCAGTGGTTAGGGTACTGCCACATTATACACTGGGGATGGTGGGTCATGGCCCAGGCCTGCTAAACAAGGATAACTACAACAACAACAACAACAAGAAAAACTGGGGGTTGTGGCGGGTGCCTGTAGTCCCAGCTACTTGGGAGGCTGATGCAAAAGAATCTTTAAAGCCCAAGAGTTTGAGATTGCTGTGAACTGAGCCACCACGGCACTCTACTGAGGGTGACATAATGCACCTCTATCTCAAAAAAAAAAAAAAAATTTGTTTTTTCTTTACTTTTTTTTTTTTTTTTTTAAGAGACAGTCTCATTTTATTGTTAACAGCTCACAGCAGCCTCCAACTTATGGGCTTAGGTGATTCTCTTGCCTCAGCCTCCTGAGCAGCTGGGACTACAAATGCCTGTCACATGCCTGGCTTTTTGGGGCAGTTTTTGGCTGAGGCCCGGTTTGAACCCGCCACCTCTGGTGTATGGGGCCGGCACCCTACTCCTTTGAGCCACAGGTGCCACCCATGCTCTGGCTATTTTTTTGTTGCATTTTGGCCAGGGCTGGATTTGAACCTGCCATGGGTACGGGGCCAGCGCCCTACCCACTGAGTCACAGGCGCCACCCTTTTTTTACTTTTTAATTAAATTAAGTAATTTAATTTAATTGCTTTTTTTACTTTTTAATTAAATAGGTTTGGTAAATGGGATATTAAATATTTTAATTCTCTGTAAAGCAGATAATTGAACAGTTTGAGAGATGGTTACTTTAATAGGACTTTGGAAGGTATTTGATTCTTCATAATTCTTTTAATCTTAAAATTTTAAAATATTTTATTTCCCAACAGCGTGCTATGGCATTGTTCAAGTACCTACTGGACCATGGTTTTGCAGGAAATGTGAATCTCAGGAGAGAGCAGCCAGAGTGGTAAGGATTATTTATCAAAAGCCTTAAGATTCTTCAGTGAGTAGCATAGGATGCTGCATTCACATTGCAGTTTGAAAGGTTGTCAGTTTTTTGTTCAAATATTGTAACTTAAGGAATTTGGGCCAAATTGTGACTTGGAGAATTAAATCTGAGAAACAAATTGAACCAAGTAACTATACTTTGAAAACATAAAGACATAAAATTGTATTGACTTAAACTGCAGTTACATAATCAAGAAAGTCTGAAGTGGTTTAAAGGTTACATTGACTCATTAGGGTTAAAATAGGGTAGTAGAAACATAGGTAGTTATGTTAATGATTCTGCTAGGTTTTGTTCAATGGAAAAAAAAAAAACCCAGGAATTTAAGCGTCTATATTCTTCTTACTACGTCTGCATGTGTAATTGTTTAACTTTGAATATTGGCTGTTTTCTGATAGTTCCTTAAAAAAGAAAAGCTCTTCCTTTTTTAGTTGGTTTGGTACCTTCTTTCTGAACTTTATAAACCTGTAAAAATGGGGGAGGTATGTTTTTTCTTTGGAGCCAAAAGCATTTTTTCCAATTGAACTTAGGGAAATATCAGGGAGAAACAGGTTTAATTTACTTTAGTTATACAAAAATAATGCTATTTGCTTTCTTTTGTTATTGACTATGGAATTTGATAGAAGGCAGAAAACAAACATTTCAACTTCTGGGCATATAGCAAAACCAGAATCTTTTGATCAGTAAAAATATGACTGAGTAGCGTATGTATTATAAGGGGTCTCAGAGCAATGTTTTTATATTCCTTTGATATATTTTGATGTTTGTGAGAATGTACTATAGCAGAATTACAGCTTTTGTTTTTCTAGCATTAGCATAATGGGATATAGCAAATGTAGGATGAAATAAATTATAAAAATTTTAGGATTTGATGACGTGTATGTGGATCTACTCTTTGACTTTTCTCTCCTTGTAGCTTGTTACAGTTAGGGGTGGATAGGACACCAAGCAAAGGAACGTATGCTTTGTAAATAAACAGCTGGGCGCAGTTGCTCACACTGCCTGTAATCCTAGCACTCTAGGAGGCCATGGTGGGTGGATAGTTTGAGTTCACAAGTTCAAGACCAGCCTGAGCAAAAGCGAGACCCTGTCTCTATTAAAAGTAGAAAAACTGAGGCAAGAGGATCGTTTGAGCCCAAGAGTTGGAGGTTGCTGTGAGCTATGACACCATAGCACTCTACCTAGGGTGACAGTTTGAAACTTTCTCAAAAAAAAAAAACTGTTTAAAAATACATAAATAAACGTTGACAATGAGATGAAGCTGTTCTAGGGGCTGTCATAGTAGATTGGAGGCAAGAAAAGAAAATAGGAATGTGAGTATCAAAAGAAGATAAGTCCAGGTATGATGGTTCATACCTGTAATCCTAGCACTGTGAGAGGCTAAGGTGGGAGGATCACTTGAGCTCAGGAGTTTGAGACCAGCCTGTGCAAGAGTGAGGCCCTGTTTCTACTAAAAATAGAAAAAATTAGGCAGGTGTTGTGGCAGGCATGTGTAGTCTCAAGTTTTCGGGAATCTGAGGCAGGAGGATTGCTTAAGCCCAGGAATTTGAAATAGTCGTGAGCTAGGCTAGGCTGACACCGTGGCATTCTAACCTTGGCAACAGTGAGATGTTGGCTGAAAAAAAAAAAGAAAGATGAATGGAGACTGATCAAATGCCTACATCATTTGTCGTAGATGACACTTGTTGCCTATTTTTATTACTTTATTCTCTCTAAGTTTATGGTCTAGGTGAATAAAGTAGTTATTTTTTTTTTTGAGACAGAGCCTCAAGCCGTCGCCCTGGGTAGAGTGCTGTGGCTTTAGCCTCCCAAATCTCTTGGGCTCAAGGGATCCTCTTGCTTTAGCCTCCTGGGTAACTGGGACTACAGGCTCCTATCACCATGCCTAGCTAGTTTTTCTATTTTTAGTAGAAACGGGGGTCTTTTCTTGTTCAGGCTGGTGTCTAACTCCTGAGCTCAAGCAGTCCACCCGACTCGGCCTTCCAGAGTGATACGCTTACAGGCATGAGCCACTGGGCTCAACGTGTAAGACCTTATTTTAAAAAGTAAAAGAAAAGAAAGAAAGATAAAAAAGATAAAAAATAATTATAAAAAAAAAAAAAGAAAGTAATCTTTAGCCGGGCGTTGTGGTGGGTGCCTGTAGTCTGAGCTACTTGGGAGGCTGAGGCAAAAGAATCACCTAAGCCCAAGAGTTGGAGGTTGCTGTGATCTGTGTGACGCCACAGCACTTTACTGAGGGCGATAAAGTGAGACTCTGTCTCTACAAAAAAAGAACAAAAGAAAGGATGTTTCTTTTTTTCATTCATTTGGGACGAGAGTCTTGCTCTGTTACTCTGGGTAGAGTACTGTGGCATTGTCTTAGCTCACAGCAACCTCAAACTCTTCGATGCAGGGGATCTTCTTGCCTCTGCCTCTCTGAGTAACTGGGACTATGGTGGCTGGACATAACACCTGGCTAGTTTTTCTATTTTTAGAAGAGATAGGGTCTTGCTCTTGCTCAGGCTGGTCTCAGATCTGAGCCCTAGTGCTCTACTTGCCTCTGCATTCCAGAGTGCTGGAGTTATAGGCATGAGCCACTACTCCAGGCCAGAAAGGATGTTTTATTACGAGGATACAAGAGCCTGGAACCTCAATGTGGAAATGTATCCCTGACACAGAAAGGGAATTGAATTAGTCTTAATCTTATTTCTACTTGTGTCTGCATGCCTACTTCATTTCCTTTCTGCAGATTTTGTCTGCTATTTACTCCAATAGTCAGTAGCCAACTTTTTGAGTGTTTGCTCTGTTGCAGATACTGTGCTAAATGTTTTATACAAATTTTCTCATTTAATTAGCTTATCAAATCTGTGAGGTAGATAACTGATTTATTCTAATTTTATGGATAAGGACACCATTGTTTTGAGGGGACTACAAAGGGGACTACAAAACTAGTTGGAATCTAGGCTGTGATTAAAATCTCAACCATCATCTGTATATTGCCTGCTGTGGTCAAAGATGACCATACTTCAGCTCCTGATATTTTCTTTTGTTTTTTCCCTTATTTTTTTTGTTTTAGAGGCAAGGTCTTGCTTTGTCACCCAGGCTAGATCTTGCAGTCGCATAATCATAGCTTACTGTAGCCTCAAAATGGACTCAAGCAGTCCTCTTGCCTGAGTCTTACAAGTAACCAGGACTATAACTGCTACCACACCTGGCTTATTTTTTAGCGGCTTTTTTTTTTTTAATTTTTGACACAGAGTCTCTGTCGCCCTTGGTAGAGTGCTGTGGCATCATAGCTTACAGCAACCTCAAACTCCTAGGTGTAAGTGGTTTTCTTGCCTCAGCCTCCCAAGTAGCTGGGACTGCAGGCACCCACCACAATGCCCAGTTATTTTTTTTAGAGACAGAGTCCTCCTCTGGCTCAGGCTTGTCTGGAACCTGTGAGCTCAGGCAAACCACACGCCTCAGCTTCCCAAGTGCCAGGATTATAGGTGTGACCCACCATGCCTGGCCTTTTTTAGTTCTTTTGTGGAAATGAGATCTTATTATTGCCCAGGCTGCTTTCAGACTCTTGTCCAAGTAATCCTTCCGCCTTGGCCTCCTAAGAGCTAAGGTTATAGCCAACCTGCCTGGCCCTAATGCCTTTTTTTGTATTTAATGAGTATTGTTCTGAATTACCACAGGCTAAAGTGATTGATTAGAAATTTTATTTACTGGCTCGGCGCCTGTGGCTCAACGGGCTAAGGCGCCAGCCACGTACACCTGAGCTGGTGGGTTCGAATCCAGCCCGGGCCCACCAAACAACAATGACGGCTGCAAGCAAAAAATGGCCGGGCGTTGTGGCAGGCACCTGTAGTCTCAGCTACTTGGGAGGCAGAGGCAGGAGACTCGCTTGAGCCCGGGAATTGGAGGTTGCTGTGAGCTGTGATGTCATGGCACTCTGTCCAGGGTGACAGCTTGAGGCTCTGTCTCAAAAAAAAAAAAAAAAAAAAGAAATTTTATTTACTATGGCAGGGCATGGTGGCTCACGCCTGTAATCCTAGCTCTCTGGGAATTCACTAGGCTCGTGGATTGCCTGAGCTCATGGGTTTGAGGCCAGCCTGAGCAAGAGCAAGACCTCGCCTCTAAAGGGGTTGTGGAGGGTGCCTGCAGTCTCAGCTGCTTGGGAGACCGAGGCAAGGGAATCTCTTGAGCCAAAGAGTTTGAGGTTGCTGTGAGCTGTGATGGCAGACACTCTACTGAGGGTGACAAAGTAAGACAGTGAAAAAAGAAATTTTATCTACTTATATAGTATAACCTCCGTAGTTGACCACCTCCCTAAGTTGACCTAATTTTATAGACAGGACATATACCACATATACGTATCAGTATAATAGGCTAGTTTCTCATGTTGACCACCTCCATATGTTAAACAGTTATGTAGTCCCTTGAGTGCTCAGCTTACAGTGGTTCTACTGCATAATGTCTTTTATTTATATTTATTTATTTATTTTTGAAACAAAAGTCTTACCATATCACCCTTGGTAGAGTGCCAAGGCGTCACAGCTCACAGCAACCTCAAACTCTCGGGCTCAGGCGATTCTGTTGGCTCAGCCTCCCAAGTAGCTGGGATTACAGGCGCTTGCCACAATGCCTGGCTATTTTTTTTTTTTGGTTGTAGTTGTCATTGTTGTTTGGCAGGGCCAGGCTGCATTTGAATGCGCCACTTGAGCTATAGGCGCTGGGCCACCTAGCTGTTTTTAGAGATGGTGTCTCGTTGCTTCGGCTGGTCTCGAACTCCTGAACCAAGCAGTCTACCACCTTGGCCTCCCAGAGTGCTAGGATATAGATGTGAGCCACCATACGTGGCCCAGGGTATTTTATATATTATTATTATTATTTTGACACAGAGTCTTACTATGTTGCCCTCAGTAGAGTGCTTTGGCATCACAGCTCACAGCAACCTCAAACTCTTGGGCTTAAGCGATTCTCTTGCCTCAGCCTACCAAGTAGCTGGGACTACAAGCGCTTGCCACAACGCCCAGATGTTTTTCAGTTGTAGTTGTCATTTGTGTTTAGCAGGCCTGGGCTGGATTCAAGCTCTTGTGTATGTAGCTGGTGCCCTAGCCACTGAGCTACAGGCAGCGAGCTAGATATTTTATATTTGAAATGTTCTTTTTTTTTTTTTTTTTTGGAGACTTTGTCTGTAGTGCCAGCTACTTGGGAGGCTGAGGCAAGAGAAGTGCTTAAGCTCAAGAGTTTGAGGTTGCTGTGACATCACGGCACTCTACTGAGAGCGACATAGTGAGACTCTGTCTCAAGAAAAAAAAGCAAGAGTCTCATTTTGTTTTCCTTGGTAGAGAGCTGTGATGTTATAGACTCTTGGGCTCCAGAGATTTTCTTGCCTCAGCCTCCCTAGTAGCTGGGACTATAGGTGTGCGCTACAACACCAGGCTATTTTCAGAAGTGGGATCTCACTCTAGCTCATGCTGGTCTTGAACCTGTGAGCTCAGGCAATCCACCCGCCTCGGCCTCCCAGAGTGCTAGGATTATAGGTGTGAGCCACTGTACCCGGCCTCATTAACCTCTTTTTATTGCAGTTCTTCTGGCTTCTTACATTGTGAGAGAGGAACTGCTGAGTGTAATCTCTCAAAGTTTTAGGAATTGATTTACGATTGCATTGTATTTTAATGTTTGCTCAGGGAAGATATTTGCAGAAATAAATTGGCATATAGCTGTAAAATATTAATTATATACATACATGTCTATGTTTAATTCCACTAATCAGCATGTTAATAATATATTTAATTATTATAAATGGTTTTGAATAGTATAGAACAGGCGTCCTCAAACTTTTTAAACAGGGGGCCCTAGGGACACTGCACGTATCTTATTTTGAAGTAAAAAACAATATAGGAACAAATAACAGTTCACACTGAAGCATGTGGCCCGCGAGCCGTAGTTTGAGGACCCCTGGTATAGAACATATACTAAATATTTGTGCATTTCTACCTGAAGGAATGAATGGTAGTCATGATATTTGCTTCAAATCTTGCCTTTTGCTTAAAAAGAATAATTAAAAAAAAAAATCTTTTGGCTCGGCGCCTGTGGCTCAAGCCCACTGAGCCACAGGCGCCCAGCCAATAAGGGAATTTCTTTTTCTTTTTTGAGATAGAACCTCAAGCTGCCACCCTGAGTAGAGTGCTGTGACATCACAGCTGACTGCAACCTCCAACTCCTGGACGTAAGCGATTTTCTTGCCTTAGCCTCCCAAGTAGCTAGTCCTAAAGGTGCCCACCACAATGCCCATCTATTTTTTGGTTGTAATTGTCATTGTTGTTTGCCAGGCCCAGGCTGGATTTGAACCCGCCAGCTCTGGTGTATGTAGCTGGCACCTTAGCCGCTTGAGCTACAAGCAACGAGCCTTCAAGGAGGGAATAACCTGTGATACATTCTGTGACAGAACATTAAAACTCAGATAAAAAGAATGTATTGATATGCCCATATCACAAGTTGCAGAACAACACATTCCTATAAAACAACACACAAATATACTATATGGTGTTTATAGAGATATATAAACACATAGTTTAAGCATTAAAACTTAAATGGGTCCAAAAGACAATAAAAGAATAATGGGGCTCGGCGCCTATGGCTCAACGGGCTAAGGCGCCAGCCACGTACACCTGAGCTGGTGGGTTCGAATCCAGTCCCAGGGCCCGCCAAACAACAATGACGGCTGCAACCAAAAAGTGGCCGGGCGTTGTGGTGGGCGCCTATAGTCCCAGCTACTTGGGAGGCAGAGGCAGGAGACTCGCTTGAGCCCAGGAATTGGAGGTTGCTGTGAGCTGTGATGCTACAGCACTCTACCCAGGGTGACAGCTTGAGGCTCTGTCTCAA
>CAUYON010045166.1:0-80670 GCA_963573935.1 Arctocebus calabarensis
ATCATCTGATTTCTTTCTGAATGTATTTATCTTCGTTCATTCTTTACGAGGTTTTTGTTTCTAGTCCTTATCTTAAACATTGTTATTGTTATTAAATTTTAAGCCTTTTTAATTCTGTGAAGGCAAAAAGTGGAAACCTAATAAATACATGTATATGTAAAAATAAAATAAATACATTTCTGTTATAGTGTTTTTGGCCATTAATTCTTTTATTCTATTTTATAATTCCCATCTCTCTGTTTACATTAGCCATTTGTTCTTGCATACCGTTTACTTTTTCCATCAGATCCCTTAGCATGTTAATCATAATTGTTTTAAATTACAGGATGATAGTTCCAACATTCCTGTCATGTCTACGTATGGTTTTGATACTTGTTCTGTCCCTTCAAACTATATAATTTTTTGCTAAAAGCTGGTCAGCATTCTTGTACTGGTTTCTGCTGTGTTATGAGGAGAGGTTTTTGCTTTGGTAAGCTGTAATCTTCTGCATTTGACTGTTTGCCTCTCCAATTTGAAAGGGCAGATGTTTGCCCTATGACACCTTCTCTCCCAGACCTAAGAAGAATTGTTGAACTTTTCATTTCTTCCACTTTTTATTTGTTGTTAGAAGAGAGTGCCAACTTCCAAGTCCTTTATGTGCCAGACCGGAAACAAAACTAGACATTTCTTTACCCAAACTTTAATTGAGCATTCTTTTTATTGTTGATTTATGGTTTTTATACATTGAATGCAAGTCCTTTGTCAGATGTGTGACTTGCAAATATTTTCTCCCATTGTATGGGTTGTGTTTTCTTTTTTTCATTTTTCTTCTTTTCTTTTTTTTTTTTTTCACAAAAGCATAAAAGCTTTTAGTTTTGGTGAAGTTCATTTATCTATTTTCTTCCTGTTGCTTGTGCTTTGGTGTTATATTCAAGAAACCATTGCCTAAAGCACAGCATAAATATTTACCACTATGTTTTATTCTAGGAGTTTTATAGTTTTTTAACATCTAGGTCTATAATCTATTTTGAGTTAATTTTGTATAAGGATTGAAGTAGAATTCAACTTTGTTCTTTTACATGTGGATAGCCAATTATCCCAATGTAACTTTTTTTTTTTTTTTTTTTTAAACAAAGCCTCAAGCTATCACCCTAGATAGAGTGCTATGGCATCACAGTTCACAGCAACCTCCAACTCCTGGGCTCAAGCGAGTCTCCTGCCTCCGCCTCCCAAGTAGCTGGGACTACAGATGCCCACCACAACGCCTGGCCATTTTTTGGTTGCAGCCATCATTGTTGTTTGGTGGGCCCAGGCTGGATTCGAACCTGCCAGCTCAGGTGTACGTGGCTGGCGCCTTAGCCCATTAAGCCACAGGCGCCGAGCCCCCAATGTAACTTATTTACTGAAAGGACTATGCTCCCCCCTTTCAGGTCTTAGTAACCTTGTCAGAAAATCAATTGACCACAATTGAACTTTCTCTAAATAATTTTATACCTTTTCTTTATTTTTATTTTCTATTATTCACGTTTTCCTTTTATATGACACAATAGCTGTTCAGTATGTCATTTCTTTCAATTTCATCTTCAGTTCTGTTATGGAATTTTTTCTTTTTCTTTTTTGAGATAGAGAGTATAGCCAAGAAGGGTGAGGTCTAGGAGAACAAGTCTTCTCAAGGAGATCACAAGAATACACCTGCAAGGTCCCCTCTATGGTGACTCAGCTCTTGCGAATTTGTAAACTTGACTTCCTAGAACTTGGAAATTTCCACTTCTGTGAGATCCTGTAGTTCTGTAGGGGCTGGAATAGCACCTCCCATTTAATTCAAACTGGCCAGTGAAAAAGGTACCTATGGGTGGAACTTTTTGACTGTAGATAAAAGGGGCAAGAACAAGTTAGTCGGGTAGCGTGGCTGTTTGGAATTCTTCTAAGCTGTAAGCTCCCGGATGGTGAATAAAGCCCTTCCTCTTATGCACATGGTGTTTGGGTGCTTTTTCTCTCCATTGGGCCTTGTCTTCCTGCAACAATAGGGGCTGACTCTGTCACCCAGAATGGAGTATAGTGATACAAACTCCTGGGCTCAAATGATCCTCCTGCCTCAGCACCCAAGTTGCTGGACTACAGGTGTGTGGCACCATACCCAGGTATTTTTTTTACTTTTTGTAGAGATGGGGGTCCCACTATGTTGTTCAGGATGGCTATTATGTTTTTATTTAGATTGGCATAAAAGGGAAGGAAGGACATTCTGGTTGATTACATGAGGAATCAGAATGAACACAGGCTCAAAGCAAGAATGCATGGAAGCACAGAAGATTGTTTCAGAAAATAAAGAGTTGGTCCAACTTGCTGAAGTGAAGAGAAAATTTGTGGCATTGTGGTAGCATTGATATGTGCCTTTTTAAATAATGAGAACTAGTAAAAGTAGATTGTAGATAGTCATTGTAAGTCTGGTCAAGGAGTTTATAATTCATCCTTAAGGTAATAAGAATCAACATTGTTAAAACGTCCATGTTGCCCAAAGTGATTTATAGGTTCAACACAATTCTTATCAAAATAATGTCATGTTTTATAGAAAAACAATTCTAAACTTCACATGGGGCCCAAAAAGAGCCAAACAGCTAAAGCAATTCAAAACAAAAAACAAAACAATCTGGGGCCAGGCAGGGTGGCTCAATTCTATAATCCTTGTACTCTGGGAGGCTGAGGGTGAAGGATTGCCTGATGTCAGGAGTTTGAAACCAGCCTGAGCAAGAGCAAGGCCATGTCTCTACAAAAAAATAGAAAAATTAGCCAGGAATTGTGGCATACACCTGTAGACCAGCTACATAGGAAGCTGATTTCTAAGGATTGCTTTGCCCAGGAGTTTAAGTTGTCATGAACTGTGATGATAACACAGCACTATAGCTCGGGTATCAGAGCAAGGTTCTATCTCAAAAACAAGACAAAATAAACCCCCTCCCACAAATCTGGAGGCAACACCTTACTTGACTTCAAATTATATGACAAAGAAATGATACGGAAAGGTAAAATTGACAGAAGAGAGCGTAACAAAGGGAATGACTTTAAAATGGCAAAAATGTTTTCCATCTCTTTGAAACTTCCCTACTCTTTTTGGGAACTAAAACTTCCATCCCTGCCTTAGGCCAGTGGTCTTTCATTATTTGCGTCACAGAATTAATCTGGTGGAGGTCAGGTAGCAGAGGTCATGGGTTGTCTGGGCCAGTGGGAGGTCCTGGCAGAGGTCATGGGATTGTCCTCACTAGATATAGATCAGTTGGAACCATTAACAGTAATCAACCACAACAGCCTAGATCTGAAAACTGTTTCTTTAAAAGTTCTGTACTTCTGCTTATGTTTAGGATGATGGCATTTAGACCAGACTTTCCATCTTCCTTATTTGCCAGCAAATTAATAAGCACCTTTTTCTTTCTCCTCACTACTTGGCTTCACTCTTCTAATGCAGCCTCAGGGAAAAGTGCTGAACTTTGGGTAACATTGTTATGGTTGCCTCCAGGAAGTGGTTCTACATAACTGGAGAAAAAGAGTTATCTCCCATGTATAATATTTGTATCTTTTAGGTTATGTGCCTTATGAGGCTATTGCTTACTCAAAAAAAAAAAAAAATCTAGACCAATCTATACACAGGGGAAAAAAATCTGGAAACCAGAGAAGAATAATAAAACAAATTGTTTCTCTATTGTAAAGATTTAGACATCAGAGCAAACTAGATGGAAATGCTACTTGGACCACCAACATTGAAATGAGTGAAATACAAACATGATCTTATTCCCAGTGAGACTCCCAGGTACCTATATTCTAATTATGAGAAAGCAAGCCTTAGGGCCATGGCAGATTACTTTGGAAAACAAATTGAAAGAATTTCATATGTGGAATTACAAAGTGGGAGCTGAATAAATTTTAGAGACACAATAGATCAGAAATCACAATCAGATCAGAGAGCACAAACCAGTGAGCCACAGGTCCAGAAGCTTGTGAGAACTGTGTTTATCCTGAATACTGTTTATTATCTTTAGAGATGAGGTGGGCTATGTTGCCCTGAATACTGTGTAAATTCTATTTGAATTGTCAACATATTACCATCAGATTTCACACTAAAATAAAACCAGGCTGGCCATGGTGGCTCACTCCTATAGTCTCAATGCAGGCTGACGCAGAAGGATTATTTGAGGCTATAGATCAGCCTCGGCAACATAATGAGACTTCATCTCTCTTAAAAAAAAACAATAAAAATAAGCTCGACATAGTGACAGGTATCTGCAGTCTTAGAGATTAGTGAGACTGAAGTGGGAAAATTGCTTGAGCCCATGAGGTGGAGGTTATAGTGACCTATGATCATGCCACTGCACTCTAGCTTGGGTGACAGAATGAAGCCCTGTCCCTAAAAAAATAAAAAAACAAAAACTAGCTATCTGACTTCTTTGGAACTTCTGAACGCTCTAGTGGACAAGGCCTGCGTTCTCACATGGCACATCTCTCTCTCTGGAGGAAGAGCTCCCTCTGCTGAGGAACTTGCATCAAAGAAAACTAAGGCTCAGAGGCCTACATCAAGAGCTCACATAACCCTATTCTTCCTCCACAGTTCTTAGTCTTTTCTTCAGTAGGCAGAGTTGGGAAATCAAGAGCCAGATAATAGTCCATAATCTACTTGTGTTGGAGCCACTACTCAGAATTCCTGACTCTAAGTCCCACATCACTACCCCAGCCTACAATTGGGAGACCTTAGGTTTTTTCCCTCTCCCAAGAATCATACCAAGCTCATCCAGAATTACAGGAACTATAGTTATCCCAGGAACTTGGGATCTTTTATCTCTTTTCTGCTATTGTCTGGTCCTAGTGCCAGGCATAGCAACATCCCCTCTTCTACAAAATTTGCCACAAAACCCGAAATTGTGATTGCCACAGTCTTATCCCAAGAAGGGGCATCTCTGAAGACCACACTGCCTGCCATGTTGCTGTGACCACTGCTGACGCTCCCTGCTAACCCTTCTTTCTCCTGCAGTCCACGACTTGCGTCTGCTACTGCTCCCAACCTTACATTTCAGTGGCAATGAGCCACTCTTCCTGTATTGTCCTCATTCTGATCCTGTCCTTCCCCACTGCTGCTCAGTAAGGTCTGTGGTTTCTACCCTTAAAGGCAATGTTACAAAATCTCCAGATATATGTTAGACCCATGTTTTCTTCCACCTGAACCAGGATCTCATTCTGGAGTGAGAGCTCCCTCTGCTGAGGAACTTGCATCAAATCTTTGAGAACTGGTGAAAACTATTGGTCTTTAGGTTGCAAGCAAATGCAACTCAAACAAGCTTATAATTTAAAAAAATTATTCTGGCATATTGACTATTTTGAACTAAAAGTACTTTAAAAAAAAAGAAGGTGCAAGAAGATCCCTCTGATCCTCTTTCTGTTTCTTAAAAGAAGGAGATGAAATTTCCAGGTGAAAGATGTCCTCCCTATATCACAAGGAAGAAAGGGATCATTTTTACCATCAAAGATAGAAAGTTGAGGCTGACAGAATTATGTACCCCCCGCAAAAAAAGTATTAAACTAACTTTTATCTTCCTACTCACTTCTCTATCCAATTAACTCCCTTATCTCAAGCCCCTTGTCACATTTTCATAACTACTACTTTTCATCCAATTCAGCAAATAAGTATTCAATATTTACTGCATTTTGGTGTCTTCATTTCCTGATGAAGGATCCTATACCACATAAAACTTATATAAGTACGTCTGTATGATTTCCTCCTGTTGATCTCGTATGTCAATTTAATGTTCAGGCTCAGCTGAAAAACCCTATGAGGGTAGAGGTAAAATTTTGCCTCCCTTACATATTGGCAAGTATAGAGGAAGAAATGGTCTCAGTCCCAATAGTTACAAGTCATTTCTTACTTTTTCCATTTTCTGCCTTAGCTTACTCAAACATTTGTCTCTATGCCTTCTAAGTTTTCCACTGGTAGGCACAGTCTTTGTCCAAGACACATCCTTAGTCTTCAGAACTGATAAAAAGCTTCTTGATATAAAATCCCACAGGACAATTATGATTGGTTCTAATTGAGGCACTTGCTCATCTTTGAACCAACCACTACGGTTAGAGTGGGAAGGGTTTTTTGATTGGCAACCCCAGGAGAGCTTAAAAAAGTAGGTAGGTTCAGATCTGAGAAATGGAATGCTAGGCAAACACAATGGCTGTATCCTACGATTATGTACTGATAAAAACCAGGGCTCCTATAAAAAAACAAATAAACTTAGTTAAAACTGGGGGAAGGACTGGAATAGACATTCCTCTAAAGAAAAATGCACAAGATAAATAAACATATAAAAACATGATCAATATCATCAGAGAAATGCTAATCAAACCCACAATGAGATACCATTTCACAAATAGCAATAGTTTTATTGCTGTAACTAAAGGTGTTTATTTTTTAATGTAAAGATTTAAAATTTCATTATTTTACAAACTTTTGTGTGTCTTCATTTTTTTAAATATATGAGATCCTTGAAACATTAAGATTGCTGTAATAAAAATAATTCAAATAATAACAAGTGTTGACAAGGATACAGAGAAATAAACTTTGTAGGGTAGGAGTATAAAATGGAGTAGGCACATTGGGCAACAGTCTGGCAGTTACTCAAGATAGATAAATATAGTCACTAACCATGGGTGAATGGTTGCAGTAGTGCAAACATAATCACTGTAGCCTGAAACTCCTAGGCTTAAGCAATACTCCTTCCCTGACCTCCCAAAGTTCTGGGATTACAGACGTGGACCACCAAGCCTTTCCTCGTGAATGAACACTTCAAACGTGTGAATTATGTGGTATGTGATTACGTGTTTTTAAAAATGTTTTAGTAAATAAATAGCCAGGCTTCTTCTGTATGTCCTGCCATGTCCTTTGGGGCCCCTGAGAGAAGGAGAGTGCTCCATCTGAAGCTAGACCAACTGAGATGCAGTCCTGTTTCTTTTTTCTAGGAATTAACTCTCTTCAACAGCCACATAAAAATGATAATCCCTACTTGGAAAGGTGGTTGTGATTCTGTAAAATACACATTAGGATT
This sequence comes from Arctocebus calabarensis, assembly GCA_963573935.1. Taxonomy (NCBI): domain Eukaryota; kingdom Metazoa; phylum Chordata; class Mammalia; order Primates; family Lorisidae; genus Arctocebus; species Arctocebus calabarensis. The sequence continues at coordinate 7,053 of CAUYON010045166.1, forward strand.
AATAACGTACAGTAATACAGAGCTCTGCACGTTTACATACATGCACACAAACTGGGGGCCTTTGGGGGGTTCTGAAAGGACTATATCTGGAGGGCTAGTCATGTCCCAACTGTCAGCCCTCAGCCCCTTGTCTCTCAGGCTCTAGGGCAGTGAGGTAGCACAGCACCTCGCTAACCCTGGAGGCAAAGAAAAGTCCCTGGTGCTGGGAGAACTGGATAACCACATGCTAAAGACTGAAACTGGACCCACACCTTTCACCACTTCCAAAAATTGACTCTAGATGGGTAAAATATTTAACTCTAAGATGCAAAACTAAAATCTCAGAAGAAAGTGTGGGGAAAACTCCTGAAGATATTGGAATGGGGAAAGATTTTATGACAAGGACTCCAGCAGCCATTGCAACAACAAAAATTAACAATTTTGATTATACTGTGGTTAATATGTTAGCATAGCAGTATTCCCAGATAGTTTTTTGTTTGTTGGGAGGTTGGGCTTTGGTGGGGGGGCAGAGTTAATACTTTGCAAAAAACAAATTAATACATGGGACTTAATTAGGCTGAAAAGCTTCTGCATAGCTAAGGACACAACAAGTAAAGCAAAAAGACAGCCTTTAGAATGGGAAAAGATTTGCAGGGCATGAATCTGACAGGGTTGATAACTAGAATCTACAAAGAGCTCTAATCAACAAAAAAGACCAGAACCTTCTCTGATAATTTTGGACGAATGGCTAACATTAGAGCCATTAGAGTTTTCTGTAGATTCTAGTTATCATTCTGGTGGGACTGAAAACTAATAAAACGTTTTTGGAAGGAAGTATGGAAAATCCTCAAAAAACTCAAATCAGACCTCCCATTTGATCTTGCAGTTCCATTACTAGGCATCTACCCAGAAGAAAAAAAAATCATTTTATCATAAGGACATTTGCATTAGACTGTTTATCGCAGCTCAATCTACAATCACCAACACGTGGAAACAACCTAAATGCCCACCAACCCAGGAATGGATTAACAAGCTGTGGTGTATGTATACTGTGGAATACTATTCAGTCATTAAAAAGATGCAGACTTTACATCTTTTGTATTAACCTTGATTAAGTTAGAACACATTCTTAGTAAAGTATCACAAGAATGGAGAAGCAAGAATCCAATGTACTCAATTCTAACGTGAAGCCAATAGACAATCTAATACCTACCCTCATAAGAGAAAAACTCAAATCAATTCAAGGTGGGAGCAGGAGAAGGAGGGCGCAGGCAAAGGGGAGGGGGGTGAGAGTCACGGTGTAAGGCACACTTCTTGGTGGCAGGACACAATTATAAGAGGGACTTTACCTAACAAATGCAATCAGTGTGACCTAATTCTTTGTACCCTCAATGAACCCCAAACAATAAAAAGAAAAGTCCCGAATCCTGGGGCCTAAGAGAAGCAAGGAGTCCACGTCTGGGCATGGCCCGGCCCTACCGGTGGAGGGCGATGCTCTGTAAGCCTAGGGTCGGAACCCAGCCCTACCCACATCTGCCCGGACCCTCAACCGCTCTAGGCGGCGCCAGGCAAGGAGCTGTCCGCGGAGTTCAGCGTAGAGCCTCGCGGAGCTGTAGTGCGAGCCGCCCGCGCTGCCCCACCTTGCCCGGGCTCGGCTCCACCCGCGACTACAAATCCGTCCCTGCGAACCCTTGCTTTCTGCTCTGTGGAGGGAAACTACTGAGGCGACTCCAGGTATAAGCACCGCAGGGTTCCAACGTGCGCCGGAAAGTGCGGCAGGCAGGACCTTGTCCCCAGTACCGGAGATTGCAACTTTCCAAAGTACGAGTTTCTGGAGCTTTCCATGTGGGCGCTTTTGGGGAGCTGTGGCGTGGCCGGCTGCGCACACCAGGGACTTGTGGCTGAGGGAGTCCCCGGCACCTCCGCTGCTCGCACGTGCAGAGGTCGCTAACGCCGAAGGGACGATGCGGTGGCGGCCCAACTGAGGGCGGTGTGCGGGGTGAGTGCAGGACCCACGGCTCTTGCGGTTTGGGTCAGTGGGGTTGCAGCCTTGCTCCCGCTGTCTTCTGGGATTCACTCCTGGGACGGCCTGTGGCTTAGAACTGGGGTGGGAGCATCGCCCTTCCAAAGCTTTCAACCGGCTGCAGCCTTCCTGGAACACTGGGTAAAGACCCAGGACGGTGATGCACAACTTCTGCGAGTTGGAGTAAGGGAACATGATAGGTTCTTCGAAGGCTAGTTTTTCTATTTTCTAATTTTAAAAGTGCTTGTCAATAAAGAAAAGCGGGGCAGCGCCTATGGCTCAGTGAGTAGGGTGCCAGCCCCATATGCTGGAGGTGGCAGGTTCAAACCCACCCCGGCCAAAAACTGCAAAAAACAAAACAAAATAATAAAGAAAAGCGATCAGGCAACTTGTACTTGTAGTTGACAGGTTCTTTCACAATGGAGAAACCTAAGTAATGATGAGACAGATTTAATCAGCATAGTGTTAAACCTTGATTAATTGTGGTTTCTTGTGGGAACTTCCTGGGCATGCCACTACTGAAACTTTTCCCAAAAGTGCCAAATTTGGGTTGAAAATATAAAAATAACTTATGATTTAGGTTGCTATGATGCCATAGCTAATAACCTAATCTATTTAATAGTACTGCCTGCATTCATAGGCCATTTATCATATTTTCTTTTCTTTCTTTTTTTTTTTTTTTTGATAGAGTGCTGTGGCTTCAGAGCTCACAACAACCTCCAACTCCTGGGCTTAGGCGATTCTCTTGCTTCAGCCTCGCGAGTATCTGGGACTACAGGCGGCCGCCACAACATCCGCTGTTTTTTGTTGCAGTTTGGCAGTTGTCAGATTCGAACCCGCCACCCTCGATATATGGAGCTAGTGCCCTACCCACTGAGCCACAGGCGCCACTCTGGCCATTTATGTTTTTCATTATAAATGTCATCACAGAAATCATTGTCTTAAGTTCTGGCCTCTTTAAGTCGCCTGCTGGATTTTATCTAACTTCATTATTCAGTGATGTATTTAGAACACAACCCTGACATGGTATGGACAAGATGCACAGCCTGCCTGAAAATAATGCTTTCCCTTTTTGTTTTAGCCTTGATAAACTGAAATGCTTTGAGGAAGACAAGAATCCAGAAGTCATCCCAGAGGCAATGGAAGGCTAGACTTTGCATTTGTTATATGCTACTTAATTTGAGCATTTTTTTTTGACATTATGTTTTAAAAAGTTGAACATAATAGTATCATTACCCATATACCCCCCACTCCTTAAATTCAACCACTGTTAATATTTGTCCATGTTTGCTTTAGGGGTAAGTGTATGGGTTGCCTGCTGTGTGTCTTTTTCTTTTGCTTATATTATTTCATAAGTTGCAGGCATCATGATTGTTTACCCCTAACTATATCAGCATATAGCTCCTACATATCTACAAAATATCATACTCCAGGCCAGGCTTAATGGCTCACACCTGTAATCCTAGCACTCTAGGACGCTGAAGCAGATAGATAACCTGAGCTCAGGAATTGAGACCAGCCTGAGCAACAGCAAGACCGAGTCTCTAAAAATAGCCGGGGGATGTGGCAGTTGCCTATAGTCCCAGCTATTTGGGAGGCTGAGGCAAGAGGATCACTTGAACCCAAAAGTTTGAGGTTGCTGTGAGGTATGATGCCACGGCACTCTACCAAGGGTGACAAAGTGAGACTCTTACTCCAAAAAAAAAAAAAAAAAAAAAAGTATTCTCCTACATAATTAGCATGATATGAGTAAACCTAAGAAAATTAACAATAAATAATCTCTAATATCCAGTCTATCTTCAAATTTGTGTTTATTTTTGAATGTATATTTACAAAGGTAGAGTTAATCTCAGAAGTTTCTTTTTTTTTTTTTTGAGACAGAGTCTCACTATGTTGCCCTTGTTAGAGTGCAGTGGCATCATACCTCATAGCAACCTCACACTCTTGGTCTTAAGCAATTCTCTTGCCTCAGCCTCCCAGGAGCTGGGACTATAGGCACCCACCACAATGTCTGGCTATTTTTTGGTCATAGTTGTCATTGTTTAGCAGGCCTGGGCTGGGTTCAAACCCGGCAGCCTCAGTGTATGTGGCTGGCGCTGTAACCACTGTGCCATGGGCCCTGAGCTGAAAGATGGATACTTTTGTAAAATGCTACAAAAGAGAATTACTAAAAAATTAACAAGGATAATATTTGTTCAAATTTTTTATTATTAAATTCAACAGACATAAAATGACTATCAACTTATAATGGAAGTTTCTAAACACTTTCATTTTCTGTACAGTCTGGATAAACAGATCAATTCCAATCTGCCTACCATACTTTGAAAAGCACTGCTCCATGATAATTCTATAGAAAAATTGTGCATGTTATAGTGACATTTCACTATAATTCAGACCATCTCACCTGTGTTCTGTTATTCTTGATCCTACCTTTCCTATTATCTCCCTCAAATGTTTGGGTAGTCATTCCATCTTGGTAGTTGGAATGTTTGATAGTCATTCTTTTGTAAAAACTGCCAATCTCTTTCCTTGATCTCATTGCTAATTTTATATTAGCAATACTTGGAGTGCTAGGAAAGGTCTCCATCTTTGCTTAGTACAGTTTTTGCTCCTGATTTACCCATTATGCTACTTGAGTATGCTATTACACTTCCCAATTGTCAAGGGTTTTACACTTTGTATATAGAAAAATTTCAAACTCCTTAGCTAGACATTTGAAGCCTTCCACATATATCCCAAATCTGCCTTTCCAGATTTCTTTTCACCCACTTTCTCTTTCAAGTTATTCAGGATGCACAGAGCGTCTCTTCTATTTGAAACTTATAATTTGGCCAGGCACAGTGGCTCACGCCTGTAATCCTAGCACTCTGGCAGGCCAAGGCAGATGGATTGCACCAGATCATGGGTTCAAGACCAGCCTGAGCAAGAGCAAGATCCCATCTCTAAAAAAAGCCAGGCATTGGCTTGGCGCCTGTGGCTCAAAAGGCTGGGGTGCCAGCCACGTACACCTGAGCTGGTGGGTTCGAATCCAGCCCGGGCCGCCAAACAACAATGACGGCTGCAACCAAGAAATGGCCAAGCGTTGTGGTGGGCGCCTTTAGTCACAGCTACTTGGGAGGCAGAGGCAGGAGACTTGCTTGAGCCCAGGAATTGGAGGTTGCTGTGAGCTGTGATGCCACAGCACTCTATCCAGGGTGACAGCTTGAGGCCCTTTCTCCAAAAAAAAAAAAAAACCCAGACATTGTGGCAGGCACCTGTAGTCCCAGCTACTTGAGAGGCTGAGGTAAGAGAATCGCTTAAGCCCAAGAGTTGGAGGTTGCTGTGAGCTATGATGTCCTAGGACTCTACCTAGAGTGACAAAGTGAGGCTCTATCTCAAAAATGAAAGAAAGAAACTTACCATTTCTTTAAGACCCTGTGATTCCTTTTCAGATTTCCTATTTATACTGCCTTGAACTAGTAACATTTCTAAAGTGCTTGAAGGCTCATTGAGAGTCTAAACTCCCATCTTTGTATTGCCCTTAAGCTTACTATACTACCTGCTCCAACTAGTGATCTTGTATTGTTGATTGATTAGTTGGATTTGCCTAAAATGCACGTGTGATTGTTTTATTCTCTTTTGAAGGCCGTTAGGCTTAAGTCCTCAGTCCTTATGTGGCTCACAACTATACTGATAAATAGGAGTTACTGTTAAATATGGGTCAGTGAGAACTAAAAACAATGAAGAGCGTGAAAGTGAGATTTTTCACTCAACGCTTACATCTTTTATTTTTTAATCTGTGAAAATGTTATCTATTAAAAAGCTTTTTTCAAAGAAGGCATTGCCAAAGTGAGATACAAGGCTCAGGGGACAAGACTTTTTTTAACTGCTCTATGAGTCACAAACTTGTTCTCAAAAGAAAATAAAGGGAGAATGTTTAGCTTCGCCTCCCTCCTACGTGGGTAGTGGTACTCTAAACAGCTCTCTGTTCAGCAATTATGTATTATGAGAATAGGCACCTTTAGAAGCAGACATGAATGGAGATATGTGACTGATTGGAAAGCAAAACATTGGCAGGGAAATCTACCATACATATTTGGAAGCAGAATTTTTATTCCTTCTTATGTGGATGTATTCATTCCATTTAAACAACATTCCTTCTGCTTTATTCCTGAAAGGATGTGAAGACTTTTTGATGAAAACCCTGGGAAAATAAAAGAAATAAATCTGCTATCGTACTCTTGAGCTGCTGTAACAAAATGCCATAGACTGAGTGGCTTATAAACAAATTTATTACTCGGCTCGGCACCTGTGGCTCAGCGGGCTAAGGCGCCAGCCACGTACACCTAAGCTGGCAGGTTCGAATCCAGCCTGGGCCCGCCAAACAATAATGATGGCTGCAACCAAAACAAACAAACAAAAAATGGCCAGGCGTTGTGGCGGACACCTGCAGTCCCAGCTACTTGGGAGGCGGAGGCAGGAGACTCGCTTGAGCCCTGGAATTGGAGGTTGCTGTGAGCTGTAATGCAACGACACTCTACCCAGGGTGACAGCTTGAGGCTCTGTCTCAAAAAAACAAAACAAATTTATTTCTCATGGTTCTAGAGGCTGGGATGTCCACAATCAAGATGCTAGCAGATTCTGTGTTTGGCGAGGGCAGCCTCCTGTTCCGTAGATGACACCTTCTTGCTGTGCCCTCGCGTTGTGGAAGGGGCAAGGCAGCCCTCTGAGGTCTCTTTTGTAAAGACTCTAATCCCATTCAGGGGGGCTCCACCCTTATGACCTGATCACCACCCATAAGCCTCACTTCCTAATATTATTATATGGGGGGGTTTCAACATAAAATTGAGGGGGAACACACATTCAAATCATAGCCACTGCATAGCCTAATGTCATCTTCTAATAAACATTCTATAAACAGTAACTTTTCAAATGAAGATAGTCTAATAGTCAAGAATCACACAAAAAAATGCTCAACATCTCTAATGATCTGGGAAATGCAAATTAAACCACAATGAGATGTCACCTGACACCACTGAGAATGGCTCACATCAAAAAGTCCCAACCAATAGATGGTGGTGTGAATGCGGAGAGAAAGAAACACTCATTCTCTGCTGGTGGGAGTGCAAACTAGTATGACCTCTATGGAAATTAGTATGGAGATACTAATCACAGAACTAAAAGTAGACTGACCTTTTGATCCAGCAATCCCACTACTAGATATTTATCTAAAGGAAAAAAAAATACATTTTACAAAAAAGACACTTGCACCCAAATGTTTATAGCAGCACAATTCACAATTGCAAAGATGTATAAGTGCCCATCAATTCATGAATGTATTAATAAATTATGGTACATGCATGCCATGGAATACTATTCAGCCATAAAAAGATGGTGATCTAGTATCTTTTGTAACAACCTACATGGAATTGAAGACCATTCTCCTAAGTGAAGTATCTCAAGAATGGAAAACCAAACACTACCTGTGCTCAATACTAAATTGCAACTAGTTGATCAACACTTATGTACATATATAGAAGTAAAAATCAAAGGAAATTAAGTAAGGGGGTAGATTAAATTTACACCTAACTGGTCCAATGCATATATGAGATACGACAATTAAGTTTATGAACTCATTCTATAAAAAGTGCTACAAACCTCATTGCTGAATATCACTACAGTCACCTTCAAAGTCCTCCTCACTGTCACCAGTACCTAGTCCACACAGCATTGTCTCCTGTTAACAGCAATGCCTATCTGAGACCTCCTTTAAAGCTTCCACCCCAGTATAGGATGAGATTTTTGTGTTTCACTGAGAACATTGAAACATCAGGCAGAAACTCCCTCTGTTTTTCAGCCGGCCCTCAAACATAACTGCACCTGTACGCATTCTTCATCTCTCCCCTTGTTACAGGAAAGTAGGGCACCTCTACTGACCTTGCCTCTGTGTTCTGGGTCCTCTCTCCCTCTCACAGGCTGCTCTGTTGGATGCCTCTTTTTGTCTTCATTTTTTCTTTTCTTTTTCTTTTTTTCTTTGAGACAAACTCTCAAGCTGTCGCCCTGAGTAGAGAGCTGTGACGTCACAGCTCACAGCAACCTCAAATTCTTGGGCTTAAGCAATTCTCTTGCCTCAGCCTCCCAAGTAGCTGGGATTACAGGCACCTGTCACAACGCCCAGCTACTTTTTGGTTGAGGTTGTCATTATTGTTTGGCAGGCCCAGGCTGGATTTGAACCTGCCAGCTCCCACGTATGTGGCTGGTGCCTTAGCTGCTTGAGCTACAGGCACCGAACCTGTCTTCATTTTTTCTTTCACTCTGTCTCTCTCTTTCTACTTGCTTCTCAGCAGCAGCATTTATACATGTTCAAGTCTTTATTTGGGGGCGTGGTAGGGGACAGAATCTCACTCTCTTGCCCATGCTAGAGTGACATAGTATCAGCCTAACTCAGAGAAATCTCAAACTCCTGGGCTCAAGTGATCCTCCTACCTCAGCCTTCCAAGTACTGGACAACACTCCAGTTGTAGGAGCCTGCCACAACACTCAGCTAGTTTTTCCATTTTTAGTAGAGATGGAGTCTCACTCTTTCTCAGGTTGGTCTTGAACTCCTGAGCTCAAGCAATCCTCCCACCTCAGCTTCTGAAAGTACCTAGGATTACTGGCTAGCCACCGTCCTGGCCAATACATGCCCAAGTCTTTATCATTTTCTTTTTAATCAAAAATCCTCTCCACCAGCTTGGCGCCTGTAGCTCAGTGGTTACAGCGCCGGCCACATACACCTAGGTTGGCGGGTTCAAACCTGGCCTGGGCCAGCTAAAACAATGATGACAACTGCAACAAAAAAATAGATGTGCATTGTGGTGGACGCCTATAGTCCCAGCTACTTGGGAGGCTGAGGTAGGAGAATCACTTAAGCCCAAGAGTTGGAGGTCGCTGTGAGCTGTGATGGGATGACACGCTACCAAGGGCAACAAAGTGAGACTTTGTTGTCTCAACAACAACAAAAAAACTTAAGCTAATATTTGACCAATAGTCAATGAAATGTTGAAAACTTTCCTAAATATTGTGATTATCAATATATTTTACGCTGCTAATGAACAATTTACCTTTTCAGGAAGTTATGCAAGACGAGTGGCTGAATGTGGGTCATGAAAAAAACTCATCCCATATGTGGAACCCTAAAGAGACATCTGGGATAAGGCAAAAATTGGTAATTACTCTGTGCTTACATGCTTATGTGTGCATACATTTGCAAAGTCATGTAGTTATGTTTTGACTCATTGTATGTGCCTAAAATGTGAATGACAGAACATTAAGCACAGTTATATAATTAATCAGTTTATCTTGTTCTGTCATATTTAGAAAGTTAACTAACTGTAGTTTTCTACAATGGCACCCAATAACTCAGAAACAAGTGCTCATTTGTGTTAGACAATAGTGTGATCTTAGGCCAGGCACAGTGGCTCACAACTGTAATCCCAGCACTCTGGGAGGCCGAGGCAAGTGGAGTGCCCTGAGCTGACAGTTTTAAGACCAGACTGAGCCAGAGCAAGATCCCATCTTTAGAAATGGCTGGGTATTGTGGCATTCGCCTATAGCCCCAGCTACTTGGGAGGCTGAGGCAAGAGAATCGCTTGAGCCCAAGAGTTAGAGGTTGCTATAAGCTATGATGTTACAGCACTCTACCCAAGGTGATAAAGTGAAACTCTGTCTAAAAAAAAAAAAAAAAAAAAAAAAAATAGTGTGATCTTTTAGGTCAAATAAAGAAAATTACTTTACCCTGTAGCAGAATGATTTCTTACCCAAACAAAACACGTGAATTGTATTATACCCTTCTTTTTTAGACATCCTGTTGAGAATAAGGTATGGAGAAGAAGAAATTAAAGATTATCTGAGAAACATGTGACAGCTATATATTATCTGTTGAAGATAACATCTTTAGAAGTAAGAGTAATCAGAGAGGAAGAGCTGAAATTCCTTTCTTGTAAATTATCAGTTTATGTAAACTATTTTCTTAGTTTTTATTTTTAGATATGTATAACATATTTCATTCTCATTTTTTAAATTTACCTGCAAATACCAAATCTAATTCCTATTACCATTATAAACTACTATTTCAACTTCAAGATAATAACCCTTAATAAGTATACAAAACATTTTGAGTTACTTGAAAAAGCCTGAAAAGAAAATCATAGGTATGGCCAGGTGCAGTGGCTCATACCTGTAATCCCAGCATTCTGGGAGGCTAAGCCCGGTGGATTGTTTGAGCTCACAGGTTTGAAACTAGCCTGAGCTAAAGTAAAACCATTTCTCTAAAACTAGGTGGGCGTTGTGGCAGACACTTCTAATCCCAGCTACCTTGGAAGCTGAGGAAAGAGGATTGCTTGAGCCCAAAAGTTTGAGGGTGCTGTGAGCTATGATGGCACTGCACTCTACTGAGGGTAACAAAGTGAGACTCTTATCTCAAAAAAAAAGAAAGAAAGAAAATCATAGATATATAACCTTTTGTAGCTTTTTCCAGCAGTTAGAATAATACTTCTTACCTAAGCGTATGGTTATTTTTTTTATTTTTATTTTTTTTAGAGACAGGGTCTCACTTTGTCCCCATCGGTAGAGTGCTGTAGTGTCACAGCTCACAGCAACTTCCAGCTCTTGGGCTTAGGCAATTCTCTTGTCTCCGCCTTCTGAGTAGCTGGGACTACAGGCGCCCACACAACGCCCAGCTATTTTTTTGTTACAGTTCGGGCCGGGTTTGAACCCGCCACCCCCGGTATATGGGCCCAGCGCTCTACTCACTGAGCCACAGGTGCTGCCCATGGTTGTCATTTTTAGACATCATGATTCTTGGTATCTCCAACTGAACTGTTTATGAGAGGTCTGTGTATTATGAGAAGTCTAGTTTCCTAATAAACCATTTGAGGTTTTTGTTGTGGTTTGTTGTTTTTCTCATTTTCTAAAGTTTTTCCCTTGCTAGGTTAGGCAGAATAGTGATAACAACAACTTTGGTTTAAGTTGAATTATTACTTTACTGATTATTATAAGCCATTATTATAGTCACCTTACATTAGCTTCTTTTCTTGTTTCTTTTTCCTACCAGAAGAGAGGGTAGAGGTTTCTTTTTTCAATTCCTTTTCTGATCTTTTGGCTGTTACTGTGTATATTTAGCATAGTTTAAAACTGAGTGCTCCTGGGCTGAGCAAGGTGGCTCACACCTGTAATCCTAGCACTCTGGGAGACCGAGGCAGGTGGATGCCTGAGCACAGGGGTTTGAGACCAGCCTAAGCAAAGCAAGACCCCATCTGTAAAAATAGCCAGGTGTTGTGGTGGGCACCTATAGTCCCAGGTATTTGGGAGACAAGAGAATCACTTGAGCCCAAGAGTTTGAGGTTGCTGTGAGCTATGATGCCATGGTGTTCTACCGAGGGCGACAAAGTGAGACTGTCTCAAAAAAAAAAAATCAAAAAATAAAACGGGAGGCTCGTCACCTGTGGCTCAACAGGCTAAGGCACCAGCCACGTACACCTGAGCTGGCAGGTTCGAATCCAGCCTGGGCCCGCCAAACAACAATGGCGGCTGCAATCAAACAATGGCCGGGCGTTGTGGTGGATGCCTGTAGTCCCAGCTACTTGGGAGGCAGAGGCAGTAGATTCACTTGGGCCCAGGAATTGGAGGTTGCTGTGAGCTGTGATGCCACAGCCCTCTATCCAGGGTGACAGCTTGAGGCTCTGTCTCAAAAAAATACATAAATAAAAAAAAATAAAACGGAATACTCCTGTTTGTATTGATGAATTCTCTCTTTTTCTTATTGTACTGTACTTACCAAACAGTTTAAGACAAAAATGCCCCCCCCTTTTTTTTTTAGCTTGACAGAGCATCTGGAAGAATGTCATAGTGAAATAAGGACGTTTGCAGTGAGAGAACTACAGATGATAGACTCTCAGTGATTAACAGTGTCAAAGAATACAGGTATAAACCTTTATCTGTTTGCAAGAAAATTTGTTTTTTCCTAAGAGAAATGGGAGCATGTTATTTATTTCTCAGTTTTTTTTTGTTTTTTTTTACAGTTTTTGGCCAGGGCTGAGTTTGAGCCCACCACCTCCAGTATATGGGCTAGCACCCTACTTCTTTGAGCCACAGGTGCCAACCTATTTCTCAGTTTTTTAATCAAAATTCAAATAATAACAGTAAGTATTCTCTGAAGGTAAGCAAAGTTCATGTGCTAATTTTTAGAAAGATGCTAGGATTCCAAATTCTTTTTGTCTAGGGCACCATCCTCCTGGCTGGCTGTATATGATGATTAAAATGACTGAGTTAAACCAGGGAGGTTTCCTAGAGGAGGTAGATAGTAAGAAAGCCATGGTTTTGCTGTAGAACAGTGAACCAAGAAATGGAGATTATTTTGTGTACATTGATAACTTGGACAAAGGCTGAGGATAGATGGGCAGGATAAGGACCTGAGGCTGGAGCCAACCCTACCTCTGGAAGATGTAGAGACCAATGTAGAGAGAGCGAGTGTTCAGCAATTTGCCAAAGGGTCCAGGTGGCCAAGTGGTAGCACATTCCTTACCCTAGAAAGAGATACCCTTGGGCATCCAAGAGAAGAGTGTCCAATTTTCTGAATGTTTTTAATCTGCTGAGGGACAGGCATACACAGAATGAATATAATTTAAAATACTAATAAAGCAACTTATCAACTAAGGGAGCGTCATATGCAGACAACTTTCTTGAGGTTACAAAAGAAAAACCAGAATAGTAACATGGAATTTGGTAGATTCAAAGACCACGAGTTCAGGGAAAGAGAAAAGAAAGAGAAAAGTTGGGTTGTTAGCAGTTAAATATATTTTATTCTGTATAGAATAAATTTCCCAGGCTGATGTGAATTTGCCTTTTTTGCTTACAGAAGAGTCTCATTTAAAGTAGATTCAGGCTCGGTGCCTGTGGCTCAACAGGCTAAGGCACCAGCCACGTACACCTGAGCTGGCGGGTTTGAATCCAGCCCGGGCCCGCCAAAGAATAATGACGGCTGCAACCAAAAAATGGCCAGGCATTGTGGCGGGTGCCTGTGGTCCCAGCTACTTGGGAGGAAGAGGCAGGAAACTCGCTTGAGCCCAGGAACTGGAGGTTGTTGTGAGCTGTGATGCCACAGCACTCTGTCCAGGGTGACAGCTTGAGGCTCTGTCTCAAAAATAAATAAATAAATAAATAAAGTAGATTCAAAGATAGAAATAAAGAGATAGAAGTCTAAATGAGTCTTGGAGTAAAAATCTTTCAAAATAAGCTTACACCATCATCTTAACTTGAACATTGTTTGGTCATGTCTAACATGAAAATTGTTTATTTTCTTCTGCTATTTACATTCTGACATTGCATTGTAAGGTTTCTGTTTCCTTAATCTTAACTTTACATTTGATCTCGTCAGTCAAAGAAAAGATTTGATCACTAATATGACAACCTAGACAAAGATTCTTCTTTCTTCTTTTCTCCCCCAAACCAAAAGATATATGTGTATTTATCATTTCTCTATTTTTAGACCACATAAGTTGGAATTGAGCAGTAAAGCTTCTTTTATGTAGGAGTATGTTTCTTATTCAGTGAATTTTAGCAACATTTACATTTCAGGGTTCTCTTTTCTGACTCTTTTATTTTATCTTATTTTGAGACAGTGTCATGTTGTCATCCTCGGTAGAGTACCATAGCATCACAGCTCATTGCAACCTCCAACTCTTGGGCTTAAGTGATTCTGTTGCTTCAGCCTCCCAAGTAGCTGGGACTACAGGCACCTGCTACAACGCCTGGCTATTCTGAGTAATGTTTTAACATTTTCTTTTTTCTTTTCTTTTTTTTGGAGACAGAGTCTTCCTGTGTCACCCTCAGTATAGTGCTGTGGCATCACAGCTGACAGCAACCTCAAATTCCACAGCGATTCTCTTGCCTCAGCATCCCAAGTAGCTAGGACTACAGGTATCTGCCACAACGCCCAGCTGTTTTTTGTTATAGTTGTCATTGTTTTTTAGCTGGCCCGGGCTGGGTTCAAATCCACCAGTCTCGGTGTATGTGGTAGCTAGGTGCCATAACCACTGTGCTATGGGCACTGAGCCAGCATTTTCTTTTTCTCATAATTAAAAACTGTTAAGAGCTTAATTGAGTATAGCAACTCATCTAGATAGTTTAAAGATAGTAGTTGTAGAGTTCTTTCTTTCTTTCTTTATAAATTTTTTTTTGTAGAGACAGAGTCTCACTTTATCACCCTCGTTAGAGTGCCATGGCGTCACACAGCTCACAGCAACCTCCAACTCCTGGGCTTAGGCGATTCTCTTGCCTCAGCCTCCCGAGTAGCTGGGACTACAGGCGCCCACCACAGCGCCCGGCTATCTTTTTAAATTTTGAGTTAGAGTCATTCTGTTACCCTGGATAGAGTGCCATGGTATCATAGCTCACAACAACCTCAAACTCTTGGGCTCAAGTGACTGTCTTGCCTCAGCCTCCCAAGTAGCCAGGACTACAGGCTTCTGCTACAATGCCCGGCTAGTTTTTCTGTTTTTAGTAGAGACAGGGTCTTGCTCTTTCTCAGGCTGGTCTTGAACTCCTGAGCTCAAGCAATCCACCCATCTTGGCCTCCCATAATGCTAGGATTACAGGCATGAGCCACTACAACTGGCCAAAAATAAAGTTAATGTTTAGTCTTAGGGGCAGGGAAGCATAGCTTTGGCAAGTTAGTGCCTTGGCATAAGCATCTGTGAGTAGTTGCCTGAGTAAGACTTGTCTTAAAACCAAGCATGCTAAAGGCCAGCCTACTTGCGACTATAGTTCTCCTGGGATACTTGTTCTACCTTCTGTTATCAGTTTTCAAAAATGACCTGATTCCAACCATGACTACCAGATAATACGAACCAGGCTTAGGCTTTTCAATGTTTCATTACTTCTAATTGTGCCAAGATGGTGTAGTTTTACAATGAACACAGACCTGACAGACAGTCAGACTCAAGAAATTGAGCTTTCATTACTAATTATAAACAGCTCAGACAAGAATGTGAAGCATTTCTTTAGTTTATACTAACTATTCCTGGTGTCTGAAGTTACTGTTGCTAAACAAGCTTTACATACCAGGAACACTCTGCCCCTACTTTCTCATATTCCTTTAGATAATGTGCATGCAGCTGTAGATTATGTGCATGTGAAGACTTCCCAAAGAAGTAACATGATGGTGTTAGGATAAAACGCAACAGCAACTTTTCTAACAAGTTTGAGGTATTGGGTATCATTGGCAAAATTTTAAAATTGTCAAGTGGCTTTATTTATCCACTTATTCACTGGCCTTGCATTAAGCCATAGAGGTTGATCAGAGAAGGATTGATGACATGTATCCTTTGGACTATATATGTATTTTTTTTCTGAGACAGAGTCTTATTTTGTCACCCTTGAAAGAGTGCTAGGGTTACAGGTGTGAGCCACCTCACCCAGACCCTGGACTATATTTTTAAGTCTGCTTTTCCCTCATCAGTGAATGTGCCTTTCATGTCAAAAGAGTTTGATATGGGCTAGAGATGTTCTAGCAAAGAAATTCACTGTACCTGTCCTTTAGTATCTTTAAGTGATTTAGAGTTTAAAAAATAATCATTATATATTCATATAGGAATTCCACTTCATACAACTTGAGTTTTTGTTTTTCAGACAGAGTCTTACTTTGTTGCACTTGGTATAGTGCCATGGCTTCATAGCTCACAGCAACCTCAAACCCTTGGGCTCAAGTAATTCTCTTGCCTCAGCCTCCCAAGTAGCAGGGATGTCTGCCCCAATTCCCAGCTGTTTTTAGAGACGGGATCTCACTCTTGCTTAGGCTGGTCTTGAACCATCAGGCAATTCACCTGCCTCAGCCTCCCAGAGTGCTAGGATTACATGCGTGAGCCACTGTGCCTGCCCCATACAACTTGAGTTTTAAGAAAAATATAACTGGCTCAGCGCCTGTAGCTCAACAGGCTAAGGCGCCAGCCACGTACACCTGAGCTGGCGGGTTTGAATCCAGCCCAGGCCTGCCAAACAACCGGCAGTCAGACGGCTGCAACCAAAAAGTGGCTGGGTGTTGTGGCGGGCGCCTGTAGTCCCAGCTACTTGGGAGGCAGAGGCAAGAGACTCGCTTGAGCCCAAGAATTGGAGGTTGCTGTGAGCTTTGATGCCACAGTACTCTATCCAGGGTGACAGCTTGAGGTTCTGTCTCAAAAAGAAAAGAAAAGAAAAACATAACTATTTCTTTAAATTAAGATTTAAATATGTATAGCAGTGACTTAAACCTGTAATCCTAACACTCTGAGAGGTTGAGGTAACAGGATTGCTTGAGCTGCAAAATTCCAAACCAACCTGAGCAAGAGCAAGACCCCATCTCCACTAAAAAGAGAAAAAGTTAGCTGGGCTTGGGCCATGCCCCTATAGTTCAGCTACTCAGGAGGCTGACATTAGAGGATTGCTTGAGCCCAAGAGTTTGATTTTGCAGTGAGCTATGATGATGCTACTGCACTCTAGCCTGGATGCCAAGAGAAAGACTCTGTCTCAAAGAAGGAAAAAAAGAAGATACAAATATAATACAACTGCTGCTGCTTATAGTGATTGTTGTAGGCTAGACAGTGAAATATAAACATCATTATAAACATTTTTCTGAGGGCGAAATATTATTCAAGCTTCCATAAAAACCAACTTGATGAACTTTGTAGAATGTACAGTCCATTGTAAAATTAGAGCTGTCTGTTGTGAATATAATTTTTGTGAGTTTGATTGCACAAACTTGAAATTTAGCAGAAATTTACCATGTTTACTGTTTCCTAAATCAAGTTGGTAGAGCTATTGTAGAAGTCAAAACAAATCTGGTTTGTCGCTTACTTTGTAGAACTTTTGATAGTTATATGAGTAACATTTCTGAAAAAAAATTGCCTTTTAAAATTAGTGTGTCAGTGGGCGGCGCCTGTAGCTCATCGAGTAGGGCACTGGCCCCATATACCGAAGGTGGTGGGTTGAAACCCGGCCTCAGCCGAACTGCAAGCCAGAAAAATAGCCGGGTGTTGTTGCGGGTGCCTATAGCCCAGCTACTCGGGAGGCTGAGGCAGGAGAATCGCCTAAGCCCAGGAGATGGAGGTTGCTATGAGCTGTGTGACACCACAGCACTCTACCCAGGGTGATAAAGTGAGACTCTGTCTCTACAAAAAAAAAAAAATTAGTGTGTCAGTAATTTATAATGAAAATAATGGTTTACTTATTGTATTTAGAAAGGTCTCTAACTTGGTTGAGGATCAGTTTTTCAGACATCTGCTGACCCCTCTTTACCATGTTATGAGCCTCACAGGTCTTGCCTGTACCATCTGGTCAATCAGCAGTGTGCTGCCTGGGGACAGATGGAGCAATGTCTTGCTCTGCACTCTGAGTAAAATCCTTTGCCTCTCCAGAGTCTTTGGGATTATTTATATTCACCGGCAAGAAGCAGCTGAATGACTCCTGCCTTCCCTTCCCCTATTTTTCTTAGAGCCTCTGTTGATCCTAGTTCCTTATTTGGACCAGAAAATGTCAGCAGCTGAGCAGTGGGATAAATTTTGATGAGCCCTGATCTGTCCTAAAGGGTAATAGAGCACAAAAGACAGTTGTATTTGTCTGTACCTTAAAATTATTCACACCTATACACATGTTCTGGGAACAACCCAGCATGTCTTTACTTGAATCAGTTAGGACTCTCTATTGTAGGTGACAGAAAACTCAATCCAAATAGGCTTAAATAAAAAAAGGGCATCTGCAGAGGTGGTGGGTTCAAACCTGGTCCTGTAAAAAAAAAAGCTTGTGAAGAAAGGGCATCTGGACTCAGCGCTTATAGCACAGTGGTTACAGCACCAGCCATGTACATCAAGGCTGGAGGGTTCAAACCTAGCCCGGCTGGCTAAACAACAGTGACAACTGTAACTGTTGTAACTGTGGCCACCCATAAGAAACCACGGACCCCACTTTAGGTACAAATCAGGTAATGTTTTATTACACCTGCACAGGTGGACTGCTGCCCCAAAGGGCAAATGGCCCAAATCAGGTGGTGATTTATTACATCTGCACAGGCGGACCACTGCCCCAAAGGGCAAACGGCCTCTAAGTGCAGTACAGGCTGATTTTTATACCCCTTTTGTGCTGACTTGGCAAAGAAAGCATGTACAAAAGCAGAACGTGGCCAGTTACAGGGCAGAGTTACATTCAGGTAGTTGGCTCAGGGGACTACTGCATGGTGGCTCAGGGAGGTTGTTGCATGGCGGTTGGCACAGGGTCAGCTTGGAAGGCTTAGTAACTTGGGAAACGCAGTAACCTGGGAAACTGTTTGAGTGAGCTTTCACCATTGTTTTAGGGAACTCAGAGAACTTCCTCGTTCTGGTCTGAAACCTGTTCGCAGAATTAACCCAAGGAGGGGCATGCTAGGGACCAAGGCCGAGACAAGCTGAGACAGACAGATCTTTTGGGTGGCTGATGGCCTACAACATAACAAAAAATAGCTGGGCCTTGTGGCAGGCACCTGTAGTCCCAGCTACCGGGGAGGCTGAGGCAAAAGAATTGTTTAAGCCCAAGAGTTGAAGGTTGCTGTGAGCTGTGATGCCACTGCACTCTACTGAGGGTGACATAATAAGACTCTGTCTCAAGAAAAAAACATTCTTTTAGGCATACAACTAAAAATGTATGGCCTAAAGTCAGGCTCCATCTCCTCGTTTCACCTCCTGTGGTAGTTCCAGGACTGAGCACAGCATGGTCAGCTCTGACCTCTTTTTGCACACAGCTCTGCTTGAGTGAAAGCCAGGGGTTGTCTTCCCTGATCTATGTGCACTGGGGCTCTGGCTATCCCTAAATCCGTTACTGGCCAACACAGCTAGGCAAAGTCTGAGGTAGAGTCAGCTTCATCTGTAGCCCAGGAACCTAGAGTTTTTCCCCTAAAACAAAATTTAATATCATTGCCAAAGGAAAAGAATGTGTAGTGAGTGGCAAACAATGGAAATTGAAGGCTTTTGTTTCCTGTCCTCCTCTGACTATATTGTGCCATTCTTCAAGGCAGAGGGCAGAATCCTCTAAAGTGCAGAAGCAGCTGTTCTTGAGCACTTTTTAAAAAAAGACCTGTCTCGGGGCGGCTCCTGTGGCTCAGCGAGTAGGGCGCCGGCCCCATATACCGAAGGTGGCGGGTTCAAGCCCGGCCTCGGCCGAACTGCAAAAACAACAAAAAAAAATAGCCGGGTGCTATGGCGGGCGCCTGTAGTCCCAGCTACTCGGGAGGCTGAGGCAAGAGACTCGCTTAAGCCCAAGAGCTGGAGGTTGCTGTGAGCACTGTGACGCCACAGCACTCTACCCAGGGCGATAAAGTGAGACTCTGTCTCTACAAAAAAAAAAAAAAAAAAAAAAAAAGACCTGTCTCCTTTGTGCTGGGGCTAACAACATCCTCATGGTTTTTCTTTTCTTTTTTTTGAGACAGAGTCTTAAGCTGTCACTCTGGGTAGAGTGCTGTGGCATCATAACTCACAGCAACCTCAAACTCCTAGGCTTAAGCGATTCTCTTGCCTCAGTTTCTCAAGTAGCTGGGACTACAGGCACCCGCCACAACGCCTTACTATTTTTTTGGTTGTAGTTGTCGTTGTTTGGTGGGCCCAGGCTGGATTCGAAACTCCCAGCTCTGGTGTATATGGCTGGCACCTTCGCCACTTGAACTACAGGTGCCGAGCCCCTTGTGACTTTTCAATTCACTAATCTGTCCCATTTGGAGAACATAACTGAGCACCTGCTTGGTCAAGTTTTCTGCTGCCATTGGAGTCACACTGATAATATTATAGCTGTGTTTTCAGGGAGCTCCAGCAAGGAAGGGTCGCTATAATACAATGTGGCATGAACTAGAAATACAGCAAGAAGTGATTCAGCTCTTGGTGAGAAGGTGCATAAGGGAAGATTTCGTGAAGTAGATGACATCCGGTTGAATTTTGAAGAGTGAATAGAACAATGCCAGCCCTTTGGGCAAAGGGCACAGCTCCTGCAAATGCTTTTCCAAGAGACTTCATGTTATTAGGAGGGACAGAAAGGCAAGTTCCAGGAGGAATGACAGAAGGCAAAAGCCCAGAGAGCTAGCGGGGACCAGACTGAGGGATGTGTAACTTGCATGAGGAGTCTGAACTTTATCCTGAAGATGCAGCATGCCATCAAAAGGTTAGGAGCAGAGTAGTGACCAGGCCTGGTGTATGTTTTGAGAAGTTCATGGCAGTTAAATGAGCAGGAGGGGAGGGAGTGTTGTGGAGCCTGGTGAGGATGAGACAGGAGGCTGTACGCTGAGACCCTGGCAGTAGAAGGGGAGAGGGTGGAACAGCTGAAGGGCTGTTACGAAGCTGACATCAACATGATGCTCCTAAGTCCTATAAAATATTCCTTGGATCTACATGATTATAGCTGATTTTCTCCACTATGTATAAAAGGTACACTGTGACTGTGAATTTTGCTATGCTGTGTTTGTAAGAGTCTCTTATTTTCTGATCTCCACAGGACTGTTCCTCACCAGAGAACATACAGGACTAGCAATCGAATCCACTTTTGAAGAGGCACTGCTAGGCATGGCCAGCCACAGGAGCCACAAACTGCCAAGTAGGACTGCCTTCCTGCCTCTCCTGTATTATCTTATAAATTTCCACTATTGCCTCAGGCTATAAAAGGTTAAAGAAAACTTACGTTTTGTTGCTTCTCCTGTACATGTGATTAAACATAAATAAAAATTCTTGAAGGAAAATTTGTCCTTAAAATTACCATATGAAAAAATGTAATAACTAATAATGAAAATATTGATTTACGTTTCTCATGTAGAAAGGTCAGTTTGATAAGGATCAGTTGTTCACTCTGCACACCTTCCCCTCCCACCTTGCCACGCTTATGTGCCTTCCAGCTACTGACATCAGGCCAGTAGACAGTGTATCGCACGGGGACAGATGGAGCAGCCTCCCTCTCTGCAGTCTGACTAAAATCCTCTCCTGCTCGAGAGGATTTTGTGAGACCACTTACATTCACAAAGAAGAAGCTGAACAACTCCTGCCTCTCCCCCTTTTCTTGTTTATCTTGGTGCATTCATTGACCCTAGTTATCTTTATAAAAAAATATGTCAGCAGCTGGACAGGGGAACAAATTTTTTGACCCCTGACCTGCCCTGAAAGATAATAGAGCACAAAAGACAGTTATATTTATCTGTACCTTAAAATTATATGTATACCTGTATATATATACATACATATATATATATATGTATGTATATATATACACACACACACACACACATATCTGTGTGCATCTATTGGGAACAACCCACCGTGTCTTTACTTGAATCAGTTAGGACTCTCTGTGCTGGGTGAGGGAAAACCTAGTCCAAGCCTAGAGTCAGGCTCCATCTCCTTGTTCTGCCTCCTCTGTGGTAGTTCAGGACTGAGCTCAGCATGTTCAGACCTGACCTCTCTGCGCACGTGTCTCTGCTAAGCCTGGAATTGTCTCCTTGCTCTGTGTGCACTGGCTCGGCTCTGGGCATCAGGGAACCTGTCACTGGCCAAGGTAGTTGGGCAAAGTCTGGGGTGGAGTCAGCATCTAAAGCCCAGAGACCTAAAGCCAAAGTTTTTCCCCCTAAAGCCAAGTTTAAGTATTGTTGCCACAGAATAGAGACTGAGTGGCAAACAAAGGAAACCAGAAGGCTTTTGTTTTCCAGTCATTCTCTGACTACTTACAGCCATTCCCCAAGGCACTGGGAGGAATTCTCAAACAAAAATGCCCAGCCAAGCAGCTTTTCTTGAGCAGTTTGTTTATTTTAAAGACTTGTCTCCGCCACCATTCAGGCTATCAGACTCCAGTGGCTAGGTGATTAGTCTGTTCTGTTAGGAGAATGTTTACTGAGCACCTACTGTGTCAAGCTTTCTGCTGACACTGGGGGCATGTAGACGAGAGCGTTGCTGTGCTTCCAGGGAGCTCTAGCGAGGAAGAGTGACTACAATACAAGGTGGCATGCCGTGAACTGAAACACTACCAGATGGGACTTAACTGTCAGTGGGAGGGGTGCATCAGGGACGACTCCTCAAGAAGTAGGCGACCTCTGCTTGAATTTCGAAGAGTAAATGGAAAGATGCTATCTCTATAGGCCTAGAGAACGGCTCCTGCTGTTGCAGGAAGATGAGGCCCAATGGAGAGGAGCACCCGAACCCCAAGATACAGAGGAAGGGCTTTGTTTCAGCCGCAGAGCCAGGGCGGACTAGAATCCAAATATGGCCACACTCCCTGACTGGCTCTGTCTTTTCCCTTTTTTCTCCAGTTAAGGGCTCTTTGTCCATGGGTACCTTTATCATTGGTCAGTTTGAATCAAGCTGGAGAAGGCAGGCTCAGGCTTTTATGGAAGCAGAAGCAAGCATTAGTTTCAAGGCCCCAGGAAGTTAAGTTTCTACAGATTCCTAAGAGGTGAGTCACCATGGGGAGGATTTTGTTCTTTCAGATCTTACTTTTCCCAGGTATCCTCTCACTGCAAGCATTTTCTGACCTTGTGCTTTACCAAAGGACTGTATGTCATCAGGAAGGCCAGAAAATCAAGTTTCAGGAGAAACGACAGAAGGCAAAGCCTTGGCAGGGCCAGACTGCAGGGGCCCAAGTACGTGTGACTTGCATGCTGGGGTGAGGGGTCTGCACTTTCTCCTGAAGACTTGGTGTGGTATAAAGCCTCTGAGCAGATGAATGACAAGGTCAAGTTTATACCTTGGAACGTTCACAGCAGTTAAGTAGGTAGAATGGAAGTGCATGGGAGAGGGAGGCAGCCCAGTGAAGAGGCGGCACAAGGCTCTGCGCTGAGACCCGGCTGTGAAAACACCCTTACAAATTAATGAAGAGGTGCAAAGGAGAACTAGAGTTAAGGGCCCCCAGAACTTAGCAAAAGAGCAGAGTGAGCTAAAATCATGATAGGGATTAGCCATTGTCCCTTGATAATAATAATCACTGTTCCCTCTGTTCAATTCTTTATCCTGGAGTAGTTTTTGAGACATCTTCTGGGTCCTGCATTCCAGTAACAGACCCACCCAGACCAAGGAACTTACTCAATTGGTCTTAGACCCAAGATGGCCTGCCTGCCTTTTACAAGGTCTCCAGAAGATGACCTTTGATCTCTGTCATGACATGCCCACCACCTCCTGAGCTACACTACACCACACTCTCAATCGCTTAAAAAGAAGCCTCTTTCCTGCTTGGTGAAATCTGCATAGGGTCCAGCAGTGACTAGGTTCTCCTCAAGTCCTGGAGGGAAGGACTTGATGAGCAACTCAAGGGAAAGTAGACTGGCCCCTGGGATGTCTTCTCACCACCCCCAAGGCCATCAAGTTGGCTGGATCCCTGAGAAAACCAAAGAACCACGCCTGACCAGCAGGTGACAGAACTCTAATGGCTAAGAGGTTTAGTTGTTCCGGTAGGAAGTATATTATTTTTAGGCATCTTTGTTGTCGTATTTGGTGTGCCCTTGTTTTTTTTTTTTTTTTGTGCTACATGTTCCCAGTGTAACTTTAAACCTATCCTTCACCCAAATAATTCAATCCCTAGGCAAATGCAGAAAATCATAGTAATTATTTCCATTTAAAAATTATTCATAGGCAGGGTACAGTGGCTCAAGCCTGTAATCCTAGCACTCAAGGAGGCCAAGGTGGCAGGAGGATTGCTTGACCTCAGGAGTTCAAGACCAACCTGAGCAAGAGACCCCCATCTCTAAAAAAAAAAAAAAAAAAAAAAAAAATAGAAATAAATTGTCTAGGCCTGTAGTCCCAACCACTTGGAAGGCTGAAGCAGAAAGATCGCTTGAACACAAGAGTTTGAGGTTACTGTGAGCTGGGCTGATGCCATGGCACCCCTGCCTGGTCAACACAGTAAAACTTTGTTTCAATCAATCAATCAGTAATCTATTTGATAGATATGAAATTTAATAATAAGAGTGGTAAAGAAAGCCAGAAAAGAGGGCTACAAAATGGAGTCTAAGAAACTAAGCTGAACCAGTATAGCTGACCTAGTTTGTTCAACCCACATGCTTTCCTCACATTCCTTGTTTCTCAGTTAAGGTTTCACCATGATTGTGAGGATGTTTATCTCAAAAGACTTTGAGGGAAGTAATGACACTTAGACCATAAGTGTTGTTATATTGTTAGAGTAAAAGTTACTTTTATGTTTTTTAAGTATTGTTGTATAGTTAAAGGTTACCTTTATGTCATTAAAGTATTGTTACATTGTTAAAGGCTGCTTTTATGTTAATTTTATGATAATTTGGATACAGTTAACATTTTCTAGGTTTGCTTCCTTATATCCCATTATAAAAACTATAAAAATTGTAACTGAGACAAAAGAGTATTGAAGAGGCTACTCTCACTGTTCAGATTTACTGACTTTTCTTTTCTTGTTGTTGTTTTCTTTTTTCTTTTTTGTTTGAGACAGAGGCCCACTCAGTTGTTTGAGACAGAGTCCCAAACTGCCTGTGCCCTGGGTTGAGTGCCATGGCGTCATCATAACTCCCAGCAACCTTAAACTCTTGGGTTCAAGGGATCTTTTTGCCTCAGCCTCCCTGTAGTTTAGACTACAGGTGCCTGTCAGAACACCCCAGCTAATTGTTGTATTTTGGTAGAGAAGGGTGTGTGTGGGGAGTCCTCACTCTTTCTCAAGGTGGTCTCGAACTCCTGAGCTCAAGCAATCCACCCATCCCAAAGTGCTAGGATTACAGGCATGAGCCATTCACTGCACCTAGCCCGGATTTACTGGCTTTTCTATCATCAAAGCTTGGTTAGACCTATTGCCCCCCCCACACATATTGGCTAGACAGTGACAAGCAGCCAGACCACTTTTCCTTAGAAGTGGGGAGAATAAACCAGCCCAAGGGTTGTTAGGAAGGTGATACCAACTAGATGTCATGATCATCTGGATATGGGGAGTGGGGGAAAGGAAGACCCTGCTAGTTTTCATTTTAGTCCTGTTGGGGGGCCTACCTCAGCCCACACACAAACCTTTTCTCCTCCCCTTCCTCCTCCTCTCCTAAGACAAAGACACAAAGAATCTGACTAGCCCACCCCCTAAGAAGTTCAGGCCAAAAGACCCTAACCTGACCAACAATCTGTGGAATGTGCCCATGCCTCCATATAAAAGGCGTCTCTAACTGCCCATGGGGCACAGATACCATCTTTACACTGCCTAAGCCAGTCACCCTTCCCTTTCAATAAACCTGGCCTAAACATCTCCTCTGCCATCTTGTCTCTGGGCCATCACCATTTACACCTTTCAAATCCTGTGGAAGGATTTCTTCAGAAAGAACTGGATGAATAGGATCAGAATTCTAAATCTACCAGGGGGTGGGGACTCATGCCTGCAATCCTAGCACTGGGAGGCTGAGGTGGGAGGATTGCTTGAGCTCCAGTTGGAGAACCAGCCTGAACAACATAGTGAGACCCTGTTTACCCTGTCTCTACTAATAAAAAAAGAAAGAAAGAAAAATAGCTGAGAGTCAGTAGGGCACCTGTAGTCACAGCTACGAAGGAGGCTAAGGCAGGAAGATTGTCTGAATCCAGGAGTTTGAAGTTGCTGGAGCTAGGCTAACGCCGTGGCACACCAACCTGGGCAACAGGGTGAGACTTTGTTTTAAAACAAAACAAAACAAAAATTTTAAATTCCTGATTATCCTTTAAGGGAAAAAACCATGGCTTTGGAATTGTAAGGGCATGATGACTGAGCTGGAATCAGGAATGGTATATTCAGTTCCAGTGAGACAGCTGGGTGTCGTTTTATACAGTAGCTGTCTGTGCCAGGTGAACCTGCAGACTTCCAGCCATTCTACCTCTCTTTCTGTATCTGTAAACGGTTAATTTTTTCTAATAAGCTTTTTCTTCTTTAAAAAGGGGGCTCTGGCTCGGCGCCTGTGGCTCAACGGGCTAAGGCACCAGCCACGTACACCTGAGCTGGCGGGTTCGAATCCAGCCCGGGCCCGCCAAACAACAATGACGGCTGCAACCAAAAAATGGCCAGGCGTTGTGGCGGGCACCTGTAGTCCCAGGTACTGGGGAGGAGGAGGCAGGAGACTCGCTTGAGCGCAGGAATTGGAGGTTGCTGTGAGCTGTGATGCTACAGCACTCTATCCAGGGTGACAGCTTGAGGCTCTGTCTTAAAATAAAATAAAATAAAATAAAATAATAAAATAAAATAAAATAAAATAATAAAATATAAATAAAATAAAAAATCTCTATTGGCCTCTTAGGGATTTTTGCTGTTCTGTACAAAGGATAAAGAGCTCTTTATAAAGGTTCTTTATAAGTGCCCTTTGGGTAAGAAGATTCTAAACTATTCTGTGGAAACATCAGTGGATGCTCTGTTATGTACTTTTTTAACGAGTATAGCCATAATCTTATTACTTCACTTAAAATGTCAGTGTGTTCTGGGAACAGGTTCAGAGCATAGCGTCCTCACGTTATGTATTCACTTTACACTTAGACTTGAATCGAGAGCCATCTCTTAGAACAGGCTTTATTTTGTGCATAGCTTGGGGACATTGTCTCTCTCACATAAACAGATATTCAAACATGTAAGCTGCTATTTTTCTTTTGTTTAGCATAATAAATTAAGATTGTTATTTCAGAAAAAGGAGCTACAGGTTAGCATTTGCTCTAGATTCTCCAAAACAAATGTAAGAGAGTCTTATTCAAAAAACATGAAGTTTTGTGCGTTACATAGCAGGTTGATTTGTTGTTGCCCATCAAACTGTTGTTTCTGCCCCTGCTGGAACCCACCCCCCTCCCAGCCTAACAGAGTGTTCACTTATGCAGCTAGCCCTGCCTTAGTTTCTATCACATCTGCCTGTCGCCTGAGGCATCAGAAATCAATGGCCATGTCAGCCTCTGTGATGATGCTACCTTCAATGGACAGTGAAGGACATAACTTCAAGGCCATGTTAGAAAAATGTACATTTAGGTCAGGCGCAGTGACTCACGCCTATCATTCTAGCACTCTGAGAGGCCAAGGTGGTTGGATCGCTTGAGCTCAGGAGTTTGAGACCAGCCTGAACAAGACCAAGACCCCCTCTCTAAGAAAAAAAAAGCAAAATATACATTCCTTATGAAGGTAACATGTACCCATGGCTGTTTAAATTCGTGCTGTGGATTTTATAAGCCAAGTTTTTTTTGTTTGTTTTTTTTTGAGACAGAGTCTCACTCTGTCACCCTCAGTAGAGTGCTGTGGTGTCACAGCTCACAGCAACCTCTAACTCTTGGGCTTAAGTGAGCCTCTTGCCTCAGCCTCCCAAATAGCTGGGAATACAGGTCTGACTATTTGTTGTCGTTGTTGTTGTTGTTGTTGTTGTCGCAGTTGTCATTGTTGATTTTAGCTGGCCCAGGTCAGATTCAAACCCGCCACCCTAGGTATATGTGGCCGGTGCCCAACCGACTGAGCAACAGGCATGGCCTATAGTCCAAGATTTTATTAGTTGTTCACGAAGCGTCCTTTTACATGATGATTTTAGTTTAAGCCCATCCTTTCTCATGATGTTCTTGGTCGCCCGTATCTTCATGCCTTTGCGTACTACAAAGGATAGAAGTTTCTGCTTTTCCACAAGTTGCTTTCAGCATGTGGAATTTTATACTTATGCCATTTGTGAGCTTCCAGAACTTTTTAGTTGCCTATTCTTCAAGTATCCCTACATACTCTTTTTTTCTTTTTTTTTCATATTGACCTGGTTTCCTTGGTGTAACAAATGTGAGAAGGAAGCAAAGCAGAAAAGCTTGAGTTAGCCACTCTCTGTCCTAGAATTTCTCTGCATTAACCTCGTCCTTAAAGATACATATGCACTATTCCCTTAAATCCTAGGAGACTTTTTCTCATTATATACTATATACTATTCTTCGAGTACCCTTTTCCACTTAGCTTTTGTTCCTAAGTCCTGTAAAATACACTTGGATCTGGAGTGATTAGAGATGATTTCCTCTACTCTGTATATTATTTGTTTTAATAAATTAACTTCATAACTTGGAAAGACTTAGGGTTGGATGACACTAAGTCTTTTTTGTTGTTGTTTTGTTTTTTTTAACTAGACAGAGCATGGAGACATTTGTGTGTGTGTGAAAAGCCACTGCCCACATATTTTTTCATGCTGCCTTTAGCTCATGTTTGTCTGTTTTATATCTATTTAACCTTACATGGTAAAACCATTAACATAGAAATTACAGGACTCCAAGTCTTTTCATAACACTAAAAGCTGCCTAGCAATTGAGAGGTTTTTGTCATTATTCTTTAATTACCATTTCTTCGGTCACAAGTGTATCCATAGGACATGTTCACTGCACTTCGGGAAAACTCCCGTTGTGGTGTAAGGAAAAGGCTGCGGCTTCCCACCGATCACCAGTGAAGCCGACACACTCACTGTCGTCATCCACAGACACCACAGACAGGGACATTTTCTCTTTTCTCACTTCATTGTCGTTAAGGATCACTAAGTTTCTTTTCTTTTCTTTTTTTTTATTATCTTTATCATTAAATCATAGCTGTGTACAATAGTGTAATCAAGGGGTACAATGTGCTGGCTTCCAATACAATCTTAACTATTTTCATCAACCTGATTAACATAGCCCTCCCAGCAATTTCTCCGTTATTATATGAAGACATTTGTATTCTGCATTTAGCAAGGACATTAGTTTTATCGCATACTTAGTCATAGATGTTTTTGTTAATTTGAAAAGGAAACTTGAATGGTTACTCCATTGATACAATTAGGCAGATAGTGTGCAGAAGGCAACAGGATGCATATATACAGCAAGAAAAACAAAAAGGGCCTTGATAACAAAAAGGTTTAGAACCACTAACCAAGGGAAGAAAAATCCTCAGCTGCCTTGGTTCTCCATGGAGGAGGAGTTGCTGGCACCTTAGGGGCTGAGCCCATAGGTTTCAAGGTTGAAGGAGGTCTCGCTTTCCCCTCTGGGGTCTGAATACTACCAGGAGAGGGTTTTCTTCTCCAGCCAGAGGGACCCCGGTGCCACAGGGTCCCACAAAGGCAGGGGCAAACATGGAGGAAGGCTCAGCGCAGGTGGGTGGGGACAGGAATCCAGGGGATTCCTTGCATCAGCAGCTGCCCAGAGCAGACTCTGTGGAACAGACACTGCTAAGCGTTCTGCTTCACTCCCATGTTGCCGCCTTCACTTCCCCGTCCACAGCACACAGCCACCATCTCATGCCCTGGGCCAGGAGTCTTTCAGTTTTGTGCCTGGAGCTCATCTTTCTTTTTCATCCTAGCCCTGTATAATCAAGTCCCACTTGCTGCTCAGCCATTGGCTCTTCCTGTATTTGTTAAGCAATGAGGAGCCAGTGCAGGTTCAGAGTAAGGAAATGACATAATGAAAATGGTATTAGATGTAAAACCTAAAATTCAAAGCTCCCTCTTTCCCCTTTCCTCAAACCTGGCCCCAACTCCCTAGGTCTTATCTCCGACTCCTCCCTCCCCAGCTCAGGCAGGCATATTACTCACCATTTCCCAAACATTCTTGGCTATACTTCCTCCTGCATTGCTCTAGCTATTTCTTTTGCCTAGAAGGCCCATGTTTTTTTCAACATAAAGTTCACATGTGTTGTGTTCTCACTGGGCACAGACATACCTTAATCCAAACTCATTTGTACCATTGCTTTTGCAGTATAGATCACGTTACATTATCACATTACAGATCTATGCTAGGTAGTAAACTCCTTCTACACAGACATATCATAATGTCTTATTTTAGCTCTGTCTTCCAAACATCTAGGCATACTGTGTGAAACAGAGTAGGAGCTTAGTAAATTTTTCTTTGTTTTAACATCCTTCATGTTCTGAATGCTGGCCTTTGCTCAGAGTTGTTGGAATTCTGCAGTGTACTGAGGTCTGCCCATAGCTGACACACCAATTTGGACTTTTGTCCCTGCCCAAGGTGGCTCAATAGTTATATTACATGTGATGTGCAATAAATCTTGTAGATAATATGTGATATATAATATTTGTGGCTCAGCGCCTGTGGCTCAATGGGCTAAGGCACCAGCCACGTACACCTGAGCTGGCGGGTTCGAATCCAGCCTGGGCCCGCCAAACAACAATGACGGCTGCAACCAAAAAATGGCTGGGCGTTGTGGCAGGCGCCTGTAGTCCCGGCTACTTGGGAGGCAGAGACAGGAGACTCGCTTGAGCCCAGGAATTGGAGGTTGCTCTGAGCTGTGATGCTACGGCACTCTATCTAGGGTGACAGCTTGAGGCTCTGTCTCAAGAAAAAAAAAAAAGAAAAAATAATAATAATATTTGTATTACATACATACATTATATATGTTTTGTACACATATTATACATATATATATGCATAATATGCTGGCATTGTTCCAGGCAAGGGAATGTTCACATCCATAATGCTTTGAGTTGTCACTAACTCTTGAGCACCAGCTACATGCCAGATACCATTTTAGACATCCTAGGAACACAGCATTGGAGAGAACAGAAACACATTTCTGCATAAAACTTACATTCTAATGATGACAGACAATATATAATACTAAGGACAAATTTGAAAACAAGGTATGAGATAACTGGAAGGATGGTAAAGGTCGATGAAATGAAAAATAAAGGCCAACAGAGAGAAGAGAAACTGAATTTCCTTTAATATCAAAGAGTACTGCTGTTAGACTGCTATTTTTCTTCCTCTGATAAGTGGATAAAATACAAAGAAACTCCTTGTTTTTTCCCACTTTGCAAGCAAAATAGGTCAATTCAGGGTCCTCGAGTGATTAGAAAAGTGAGCCAGATAGGTTAATCTACAGGAGACGCGCACACACACACAAACACACACATACACAGCATCCTTTTCCTGCCTGATTGCAACACAAGCTCACAGAAAAGATCGGGGGTAGGGCAGGAAAAGAACATTTGATGGAGAAATTATTCTCATACTCCAAATGGATTTAGATTTTTCTTATAATTAGAGAACTAATCTTGTAATAGATTAAACATAAAGCAGCACATGGGGACAATCGTTAATTGTATTGAGAAGACAAAATTGAAGTATTTGCCTTTTTGTGCTCCTGGGAGATTAAAGTTATTTCCACATTAATTGTGGTTAATTTTCTGGTGTTAATTTGAGTAACTAACAAGTCATTTATACTTATATAATTTAATATACATTAGCGAACACAGTGTAAAATGTAATAAGGCTGTGGAAATACAGACCCATCAAAGATGTCTAAAAAAGGAGAAAGCAGCAAAATATTTTTAACTATTATAGAATAATTTATTAGTAGGCTTGACTCTGAGCCTCCTAGCAACAAGGATACGAAGGGAAACATTGATTTACATAGTTTTCCCTAACAACTGTTGCAAATCCAGTGTGAAAATACATGAAGGTAGCTTTTCTAAGAAATGAAAGTAGGTTAATTTAGAGTTTATCCAAGGACTGCATTCTTAAAAAACTGTATGAGGCAGAACTCAATTTACATAGAACTGTGTGCAATGGTTACTGTCAGCAACAGTTCTGCAGAAGGCGAGTGTGGTTGCAAACTACTCTTTTAAGTGTTCTCTTTGTGTTCTCTATCCCTTGTGCAAAGAATTGTACCTGCATTATCACATTAATTTGTAAAGTATGCATTCCTATATTTCAGAGTAAAAGTTTGTTTCTCAATGAGGATAAATAACACACTCAAATTAGTTGACTAGTAATAAGGCTTTAGTCAGAGTTTAAAACCCAGGTCTACCTGACTCCAAAATCAGTGACCTTGCCACTGCATTCTGCATATAAAACTTACTTGTTTCTTTAAATAGAACTTCAAGACCAACAGTTGTTCCAGGAATTGGGCTAGGATGAAAATGGACTGAGTTAATGGCTGCAAAGATTAGTTAGGCTATTGGAGCAGAGAAATAAACAGTTACTCAGGTTCAAGACATAAAAAGTTAGTCAAGTCCAATCAGTCTTTGCTAATAAAAAGGAACAATAACAAACACAATTCCAAATGGAATAAGTCAAAAATAAATAATAATAGCATTGTATTTAATACTTTACCTTTCCTCACCAAAAAGAGTAAGTGAACAGAAAACATCAGGCTAGAGGGATTACTTGAAGCCCTGAGTTCAAAACCAGCTTGGGCAACATAGCAAATCTCCCATCTTTACAAAAAACAAAAATAAAAATTAAGTCATTTATAGTAGCCTGAACCTGTAGTCCCAGATATCAGGGAGGCTGAGGAGGGAGGACTGCTTGAAGTCCAGAGTTTGAGGCCACACTGAGCTATGATCATGTCACCTGCACAGATCAGGGACCACTATCGATCCTGGAGAGGTGAACAGAGAAGGAAGATCTATATAGTTTTCAACACCGTGTCTCCAGTGGATGATGGGGAATGGCAGGGAGAGGGATGGATTTAATTTTAAAGAACCTAGGAAATGAAAAAAGTAGAGCTTCTTTCTTCCTTCCTTCCTTCCTTCCTTCCTTCCTTCCTTCCTTCCTTCCTTCCTTCCTTCCTTCCTTCCTTTCTTTCTTTCCTTTCTCTCTTCTTTCTTTAAAAATCAACATAATTTTAAAATGTCATAATAACATTGATGGTTATTATATATTGAGTGACTTCTACATATTTTAATATGTTGGAGTCCACATACATCCTTTAATTTGACACTTTTAGCTTGAGAGTGGTCTCTACTATCTTCAGGCTGCTATGGCATTGTGAAAGCTGTTGAAAATCACACTAACTCATCAGGAGTGAGAAACTTGTGCTGGGTTCTGATACTTTAAGAAGTCACATTAAATGAAGATGTTTTGAGCCCCTTCCAAGGATCAAATCTTGGAATATGGTTCATATAAACATGAATAAAAGGACCTCTATGGTCTTCTAGGAGCTTGGATATAGTAAGGGACAGAGATGTCAACAGATAAAACAAGGCAGTTAGGGAGCCTAGTGAGGATTACTCTTTGTTCAGCCATTAGGAATTATCTCTTATACAGAAATGTCCCTTGATACCGTTCATATTTACAGAAGAGGTGGAGGGTAGCATTTAAGAGCGTAAACTCTAGAACCATGTTGCCTGTGCCAAAATTCTGCCTTTGCCAACTTTCTAGCTGAGGTACCACTTTTCACTTATAAAGTGGGAACAGTAATAGCACATATTTCATAGGGTTGCTAAACTAATTAATACTGTCACTTATTTGGAAGCTGCCTGAAGCATATAGTGATTGTTACTCTCAATAAATGTTAGCTATTTTATTTTTCTAGACATGAATATTGGCAACCTAATTATGGTCATTCTAGATATGTTGTATTTTGTATGCATGCTCCTCGGACATAATTAGGGAAGATTAACTGTCTCTGAGATGTCTATATAGTCAAGTGTATTGCTGGCACTGCTCCAGGCAAGGAAAAGTCTGCCACCATAATGCTTTGCAATCATTTCTGACTGAATCTACATTCTGATGAGGATAGACAAAAAACACAATAAAAAACTGTATTTTATAACATGATGGAAAGTGGTGATTCTGCCCATAAGAACTAAAGTTTACCAGTAGGGAAAATGCATTTCAGACCTTAAGAAGAGTGGTCAGGGGAGAGCTGAGCAACACGCTGGCACTGCAGTAGTGTCTGAGGGAGGTGAGGGAACAACCCATGCAAATTGGGACAAGGGGACTCCAGGCAGACAGAACAGTGAGCACAAAGGCTCTGACATGGAAGCATGCTTGTCCAGGAACCTTGTCTAGGCATATTGAGACCGTCGCAGTGGGACAAAGTCCGTGATGTAAGAAAACTAGGAAATGAGGTCAGAGATGAATAGGTCACATAATTATTGTCCTTCTGGGCCACTATATGGTCTTTGGCTTTTGCTCTAATTGACATGGGGACCACTGCAGGATTTTGAGCAGAGAAGTGATATGAGCTGCTTAAATGTTCAAAAGGGATCACTCTGGTGCCGCGTTAAGATGATCCTTCACAAGGGCAAAAGAAAAAAATAAGGCAAGGGTAATAAAAGTGAAGACATCACGGGATTAGACCTAGGTAGTAAGTAACAGAAGTGGTAAGTAGATGAATTCTGGGCGGTGCCTATGGCTTATCGAGCAGGGTGCTGGCCCCATATACTGAAGGTGGCGGGTTCAAACCCAGCCTCGCTGAACTGCAAAACAAAGAAATAGCCAAGCATTGTGGCGGGCACCTGTAGTCCCAGCTACTCAGGAGACTGAGGCAAGAGAATCGCCTAAGCCCAGGAGTTGGAGGTTGCTGTGAGCTGTGTGACGCCATGGCTCTCTACTGAGGGCAATAAAGTAAGACTGTCACTTTAAAAAAAAAAGTAGGTGAATTCCATATTTATTTTGAAAACAGCTGAAAGGATTTCCTGATGGATTGGATTTGAAATAGAGAGATACAGAAAATTTAGGATTACACTAAAATTTTAGCCTTGATACAGGGAATATTTCAGTTAGGGAATGGTGGTTGGGGGAATTTCAGCATTTTGGTGTTGAAAATGTGTGAATAGCTTGGCAGGCATGCAAGTGGTAGCCTGGAGTTCAGGAGAGAGGATGAGGCTGGAGGTAAAATTCGGGAGTCATCAACACACAGATGGTATTTAATGCCCTGAGCCAGGGTGAGATCACCAAGATAGTAAGTGTAGATAGAGAAGACAGAAGCCTTGAGTTGCCTGGAGCGGGAACTCTGGCCACTCCAACATTCAGAGGCTGGGAAGAAAGAAGGAAACAGCAAAGGAGACTTAGAAGGAGCAACCAGAGGCGTAAGAGGAAAACTATGAAAATGTTGTGTTATGGAAGTCAAATTAAAGTGTTTCTAGGAGGAGAAGGCAAACAACTGATAATAGCTGCTGATAATTCAGGTAAGTTGAGAAACAATCTTCCAATTTCATAGTTTGATCTCAGTAAGAACAGTTCTAGGGGTAGGGGAGAAACCAAGCCTGGTGGGAGTAAATGGGACGAGAGGAGAGATAGCTTTCTTATCAGCTCTTTAAGGAAGTTTTGCTGTAGCTGGGCAGATGA
Organism: Arctocebus calabarensis; assembly: GCA_963573935.1. NCBI lineage: Eukaryota > Metazoa > Chordata > Mammalia > Primates > Lorisidae > Arctocebus > Arctocebus calabarensis. The sequence goes on from CAUYON010045166.1 coordinate 42,051, forward strand.
AAGGGCAAGTGGCTGGAGGGGGAAGTAGAGTCAAGAGAGGTTGTTGTTTTTTACGATGAGAGAAATAACATGATTTTATGTTGATGAGGATGGGGCAATAAGAGGGAGAAATTGATGATGATGATATGGGGGAGAAAAGAGAGTTGCTGGAGCACTTCACTGTTGGATTGATCAATGTATGTTTCTGTGGGTCAAAAACCTAAGACAGAAGACAACTATTTCTATAAAACCCAAAGTGTTCTGTAGGTGAGGCTCTCTCTCCCTGAATTTAGAAGTCAGCACACCTGTAATCCTAGAAGTTGGGGGGCCGAGGCAGGAAGATTGCTTGAGGTCAGGAGTTTGAGATGGACCTGACCAAGAGCAAGACCCCTACAAAAAATAGAAAAATTAGCCAGGTATGATGACAGGCACCTGTAATTCCAGCTACTTGGGAGGCTGAGGCAGGAGGATCACTTGATCCCAAGAGGTTGAGATTGCAGTGAGTGAGCTGTGATGATGCCACTGCATTCTAGTTTGGGTGATACAGAGTGACCCTGTCTCCAAAAAAGAAAAATTAAAAATAAAAATTAATTTTAAAATGGTAGACTTTTACTTGCCCAAATGAAAAGTGTGTTAAATAAGCTATTTGATAATAGAATAAGTTCTATTCATATATCGTCCAGAAATTTATTAACTGCCCTGCAGCCTTGGTACCCTTCCAACCACACTACAGAAGAAACAAATTGTTGCTGGGAGTTAAAACAACTTGCTTAAAGCATCAGTAAGTTAAATAGTTTGCATTTCTCCGTGCTCGTTCTTGCTGTTGTGCGATCCTGGAGGGCCTATGTCCTTCATCGGTGTAACGCCACTGCCTCGTCCAGACCTTGGCCTAGGTCCACGTTCCTGTGTGCCGAGATGGACTTTGTGCCACGCTAGGTCATTTCTTTGCCTTCCAAGTAAGCATTGGCTGGAAGACGTTCACATCCTCACATCACCATTGTTTTCGCTGCTTACAGCGGCTCAGAAAAATAAGTTGGAAAATATAAACCTTTTCAAAAGAGAGGGCTATAGGAAATCCGAATAAATGAGTTTAAAAACCGTCCTGACCCCAGCCCTTTGCTGAGGGCGTTCTCCAAAGATTATGCAAACTCGTTCTTGTGACACATCAGGTAAACTTGCCCGGGGGCTTCCTGTCAGAAGGAGGTACGTTCGCTTGGAGTTTCCAGTAGAAACTTTGTTGTCCCATAGAGGAAATCATCACCCGAGGACGTATATCCTCCCGCCCTTCTTCCAGCTCATAAAAAAAGCCTGCCACAAAACTGTGTACGGCTTTGCTGCGAATGTGGCTTTGAGAAGCTGGCGCCCAGTGATGGGGCGAATAGCCAGGCCCCAGTAGCAACAATAAAATCCCCAACAGCAAATTGCCCGGGAGTGGGGTGGGTCACTAACTTCATCGCTGCAACTCCCTCTGTCCGCTGCGGTGGTTACCAAGAGGATCGCGGGTGCAGGACCGAGCCGCGCGGAGCCCACCACCGTGGCTCGAGGGGAACTGCACCGTGTGGCGTGGAGAATCGAGGGCGCCCTTCCTCTCCCGCCGCCGGGACCGGGCAGCACCGAGGTTCAGGTGAGGACCAGGCGGCCGTCGGCCAGGAGTAGGGGGCGGTGCTGGCCCGGATCGCCCGCAGAGCTCCCAGGGTGGGGTGCCGTGTCCCCCGCCGCAGAGTTGGGCGCTGCCGGTTGCGCAGCCGAGGGTTGGGGGCGGAGAGGAGGCAGTGGCGGCCGGGGCGGAGGAGGGGCGCGTTGACTGCGCTCCGGAGTCCGGAGTGGCCGGCGGGCTTTGGGTTGCGGCTGCTGCTGCGGTGGGGCGGGGGCCCGGGCGGGGGCCCCGGCGGGAGGGAGGGAGGAAGGGCGGGCGTGGGCCAGGGCCAGGCAGAGGACGTCCCGGCCGGCTGGGAGCGGAGACTCGGAGGAAAGATGCGACGGTGAGTGGGCGCCGGGGCGCAGTTTCTTTGCATCTCTCGCAGGCTATAAGGACAAAAGCCTGGGCTTGGGTCGGTGGTGCCCAGGCTGCGCTACATTAGGGGGGCCCGAGTTCCGTTGTGCGTGACTGTGGGGGGCAGGTTGGATCTGCGGTTGAGGAGGTCCTGGGCAGGGCGTGTTTGAGTAAGGGCGATGCTTCTAGGCAGACTGTAGGAAACAGACAGGATTTGGGGAAATTGGGGGCAACTTTTACCGACAACTCTGGACTGTTCATGGTGAGAGGGATCAGCATCCTTAGGATAGATCCTGGGGAAAGATAAAGTTGGGGCGCGCGGTTAGGGGAGATCCTCTTTGCCCCCAGTATCTGGCTAACTGCGCCCTAGTTCCACTTTGTTTCAAAAGCGAAGCTCCGGAGTTCGAATTCCTCAGTGCCTCCGATTCCTGTTTGGCCTTGGACCCTCTAAAAGTTTCTAATGTGGCTGTCTCCACTCTAGAGATAGTAGCTGGAAACCTTGGGACGCGTTTGACCCTTTGTTTCTCCGGCGCCCTGCACGAAAGAGACGCAGCTCAAACGCTGCACTTTATAACTCAGCGCTAGCACTCATCACTTATTAAAGCGCCGAGGACCCAGCTAACTCCCGCCACCACCAGGAAATTAAAAGGCTGACAGGCTGTCCCTCCCAGGCTTGGGGTTTCCTGTTTGAAAGAGCTTGGGAAGTGGAACCTGCTTCCCGTAGTTTCTCATTTACCTTCCTGGTGTAGAGGAGAGGAGGGGCGCCCGCAGCCTTTTATGTGGGTAGACTAGCCCGGGGCTGGAAATCCTCGGCGCTGGCCCTGCCCTCTTCCCTAGAAGTCTTCCTCCTGCAATTCTGGAGTAGCTCTCTTGAGTTCTAGAATGCACAGCTAGTCACAGGCGCAGCTGGAGTTAAGGCATACGAATAAGGAGTCCTTTAGTATAAACATTTGTCAGCCACATTTCCCTTCGTTATATGAATGTGTGAGTTACAGATGTAGATTTTCAAGTATTGGATATGTACTTTGAGCTTTCTAATTTGGTTTAACTCGGGCGTTTGAGCTATGGCTCTGGGATTCTAAGATTTTAGTTTAGCTGGGAGAGAGCTAAATGAGGTTCACAATTTCAGAAGATAAACTTTTGCCCTGCAAGCACTTGAATTCTTGGTTCCTGGTAGGATAGCAACAGGGTAGTCGGATTCGGGATAAATAAATCTTTATAGTTGCCCACTATTTTAACAGAATGGTATATGCCTTGTGCCACTGCCCTCCATTGTGTAAATATTTGTTTGAATAAAGAGCTAAGTTTGAAAAGTAACAGTTGTGTCTATTCATGATTCCCTTTTCATATCCTTGACTTATGTAAGAGGCTTTTTTTTACCTTATACATTTAATGTGGAAATTCAAACATTATGTGTACTTAAGAAACTCTGTACAGTCTCCAAACCTTTTATAACTGGCGATTCCTCCAATAGCAAGAGGACTTTGTGCTCTTCGTTGACTAGTGTAGCCTTCACCTCCTGAGACCCAGAGGTTTGCAAATCCCAGCTTCTCTCACAAATGGAAAAATGAGATGTTTGGTTAAGAGCAGTCATCATTTCAGGCAATTTGCAGGCCTCAGTCTGTCTCATGCAGCTGGTAGCTGCTGTTCTTTTTGGTGCTGTGATTTTCTGGGGATTGGGGGTTGTATCCTGGATCCCTGTTTGAAGTGGGTGAGGAAAACATGCTTGGGAAATTGGGCTAAGAGTTGCTTACCCCTATCTTAAAGAACCCTGACCAAAGCCAGAACTCTAGTAATCTTTCCAGGAACATTTTATTTATTGTTGGGATGTGTGTGTGTGTCTGTGTGTGTATGAGAGAGAGAGAGAGAGAGAGAGAGAGAGAGAGAATGAAAAAAGCCAAGGGGAAACCAACCTCTGCTTTTTGCTATTTTCTTCAAAGCTCTATTTTGAGGTCTGTAAACAAGGGTTGATAATAGAATACAATGCAGAAGTGACTATGAAAATGTGATTTCTTTTAAATACTTTGTATTAAATAGTAGTTGAGGTTATGCCTTTATATGTTAAGGATGACTTAGAAAGACAGTAGCTTGGTATGTCTTCCAGCTGGAATACCTGTGCTTTATAAGTCTGTTCAGGCTCAGTGGACTTTAATTGATAATTGTGAAAACGTCACCTATTTGACACAAAAACATTTTCCAAGTGAGGTGCTTTATTTTAAAGCCCTAATATGCATTAAATGAGCAATTATTCTCAATAGGAGGAAGGACAGTCTGCTAGGGATATTGACTTATGTATTCTTGGTAGTCAAGACTAGGGCTTGGAGGGTACTGCTGGCATCCAGTGGGTAGAGTCTGCCTTCAGCGCCGTTAAACATTCTACAGTGCACAGGACCCACAAACAATTACCCATCTCCAAACCCTGTGCTACAATATTACTTCGGGGGCATATGTTAACAAGATTGGGGATCTTAATCTAATCTGGTTCCTCAAGAAACTTTTAACTGTGTTCTTGTTTAACACAGATACCTTGTCACAGAAGCCTTTTTGTCTGCAACAGATTCTTTTGCCCTTGGCGTAAAGAGTCTTATTACACTACAGAGGCCAAGGAAGTTGTGGTCATTGACAATTGACTTAAAAATCACAGGATTTTTGGAGCACAGGGGAGCCTCAGAGATCACTAAATTTACCCCTTTCATTTTATAGATGTAAAAACTGAGATGCTTGGGGATTAGAGACTGGTGAGGTCTCAAGTGCCTGAGGGGCAGACATAGTTCTAGGGTACAACCCAGGGGTAATGAATTAAAATGCAGATATTCAGGCAAATGGGAATTTAAAAAGTCCAGAAACAAAACACTAGACCTAACCTTTTGTGAGAGTTTAGAAACACCATTCCCTATGAAATAAATAAATAAATAAATAGGGGAGGGGTGGCATTAGCCATGGTGACTGTGGAGCACACGCCTGGGTGCCTCAGCACCAGGAGAAGGATAATTCCCTTGTGTAACCTGTGACACTACTGATGCCCACACCATCCTTTCCATGGCAAAGTGGACAACAGATGGTTCCCCAGACATAGCAGATGCTGCTTTTGAATGCAGGTACAAAACAGAACATTTGAGGACTTCTGTTCCTCCCTGCTTCATCAGTTAAGAGAGTAGAGTCCCTGATGGGTAGGGTGGTCTCAGACAGTGGGAGAATGAGAAAGGCTTCCAGAGTATGGAAGAAAAGAAGACATCTGGCACATAAAGAAATGAGCTTAGATTGTGAACATTATGGCAGAAATGTATAAGCTAATGAGTGAATGTCTGAGATAAATTCAGTTGCACAGAGGGAGGATTAGGAATATGAAGACAATCAAGCTTGACTACTCTTTGAGCAGGTAAGACAAAATAATTCTGGGCTAAAAGGAACCTTAGAAATCCTCTTATCTGAATCCATTGGCCCCAATCCTTGCACTGAGGCAAGACAGGGGCAGAACCCGAAAGCTAAATCTCCTAAGTCCTGTCCCATTGCACTTTCTTGAACACTTCACAATCTCTATCATTCCATCTGTTTATCTAGTGGAAAGAAAATGATGGTGATATAAAGCTTTTGTTAATTTCCTAGGAGAGTTTTAAAAGCATGGTATTTGTGAATGGTTCTGTTTAGATTTTAGAAAGGAGTTATCTCAGTGACTTTTTGATTGTCAGAAAAGTTGTGCACATATGGCCATATCACTTACAAATGCACGTAATTTCAAATTTACATTACTATAGTTAGCCATTAGGCCCATGATTATGGACTCTCGCTCACTGTGCCAAGTGGTCCTGCCATGCTAGTTATTTTATCTAGTCCTGGTGTCTGGGAGGTTCTGGCAATATAGGAGGGTTTTCAGTACGCCTTTCCTGGAAGAGGTAAGAGCTCTAAATAGTGCTGAGGTAGTTTCTTATCATTTTGACAGCTAGCCAATGGGTACACTTGAAAGCCAAGTAAAGAATTTTATATTTAGAAATGACAGAAAAGTGATAGCTTTTTAAAGCAGTCTGCCCCCTGCAGGTGCTCATCTGGGCATTCTTGCTACTTTTCATTTTTCAGATAATGGGCGAGGACACATAATTATTAAATAAATAAAAAAAATACTTGTTGACTAGAAATATTTATTGGGAATTCATTAATGTGACTCTTGTCTTTTGAAAATAAATGAAACCAAAAAGGGTAGCTCAGATATTCAAACCTTCAAAATAAATATGTAGTAAAGTAGAACTTGGTCTCTGTATCAACTGGGAATTTAAATTTTCCACGGGATAATTTGTACATGATTGTTTTCATGATATTTAGAGATTTTTTCCTAGACATTGTTGAAAATAAGATTTGTGTTATATCAGCTTAAAAGGCAAGATTGTTATCTGTAGCAGCTAGTGATCCATAACAGAAAGCCAGGTGTAAAAATCATTTTATTGAGGTGCAAGACACCTTTGTATTTACTATACAAAGAAACGGATGAATAAGATATAAAGTAACAGGATACGTTATATTGAGAGGTTTTTTGAGAGGCTTTTTACAAGAGATTTGTTTATTGTATATTGATCAATTTCATTAGATGAATTACTTTTCCTTGCTTTACAAATTAAGAGCAAGAAAAAGAAAATGTGCTGCCAGTATTTAGTATTGTTCCATTAAGCCAGATCAGCCTTTTCTTAGACCTGCTGCCACATCTGGAGTTCAGTAGAAATTGATGTCAGTCATCTTAGATACGCTTTGTTCACACATTGCATGTGACTTCCCTAGATACAGTATTCTTATGAAATTAACCTATGAAATAGCAACTTAGCTAAAGGTTACAAGAATTTTCCAAGATTTGTTTCTTGGCCACTGTACTGCTAAACCAAGGGCAGGTAAAAGCAGAGGAAACCCAGCTCCTGCATTCTTTAGAGCAATACACACCAGTTTGAATAGTGTTTCACAGCCAAGAGATATTCAGGGGGGACTGGGAAGTGATATCTGGCTGCCACACTGCTTACGTCATTGCAGAAGTAGGTTTTCAAAAAAATATTTTAAGGTTTATTAAGGAAATTGCAAGCCATAGGAATGCAGACAAAATCTTATTCATCATGCTGAATCAAATACTAATATTATGTTGCATTAACATAACACTGACCGGGCCTTTTTCCCAGAATGTTATGCAGAAACAATTTACCATGCCTTTGGAATGTCATGGGCAATAACAGTGCTGGTAAAATCTTTTCCCAATTAGGTAGCTGTCACCTTATCACTAAAATGTTTCTGTTCTGTGGTTATTTCCATTTCCTGCATTGTATAACGGGCAATCCTATTATTTAATCAGTATTTGTGGGAATCCAGAAAGTTGGAGCAGAAAGAACATCTAGTTTTACCCTCACCATTTTTACGGGAAAACTTGTGCTAAAACAAGGTGAAGACAGGCAAAGTGACTTGCTCCAGATCTCACTTCTGTTTGGTAGTTGGCAGAAACAGGATGAGGACTGGTCTCCTGACTCATGTCCCTGGCAGCCTGCCCAGTGTTCTTTGTACTAGATTGGCGCTTACAATAAAAATAACATCCCAATGTAACCATTTCCTTTATTAGGTCTTTTGGTCAGAGTTATAAAAACAGCATTGATTAAAATTAACTTAGTCAATTGTTTATTGATCTTACTGGTTCAAGTTCTTTTCCCTCTCCTTTCAAGCACTATGTGGTCAAAATGTGGTAGTAAAGAAAAGTTGGGCGGCACCTGTGCCTCAAAGGAGTAAGGCGCCAGCCCCATATGCCAGAGGTGGCGGGTTCAAACCCAGCTCTGGCCAAAAACTGTAAAGGAAAAAAAAAAAAAAAGAAGAAGAAGAGTTGTCTTATAACACCTACTTTATATAATCAACTTTTAAGTAACGAAGAAATGGTATCATCACCATTATTACTTTAAAAACCCATCCACCCATCCACACAATGTTTGAGTTAAAAATTATAACTAAGGAAGATTCCTTGTGCTTGTATTATCTCTCCCGAGCCTACTTGTGTTCTGAGTATTGCTAGTTCATAAGTATTGGGTAAGAGAATGAGGATTATAGAAAGTATTTGGGTCTGGGGAATGTTACTTTGGGAAAATCATACTACTCTGTGGCAATGTATTTCTATCAGTAGTATAGAATGGACAGAATAGTGAAAAGATCAGAGAGTTTTGCTTCCATGGACCCTCTTCAGCTTCCAATTCAGGTCCTCCATAGAGGTGGTTTCAGGGTCAAGAGAAAGCATCTTTATCTCCCTGAGATTCTGGGGTTGATATTTTTCTTGCTCAAAATTAGTTTTACATTTAAAAGATCAAGGGTGTTATCTCCTGGAATACTCCTCTGCTTCAGAAGGGTATCTGAAGTACAGTGCACAACCTCCAAGTGAGTTATGCTGTGACTCTCAGCTTCTCTGCCTTTATTTTCAGTGGGGTGATCACATCATAGAGGAGGACCCTTCCAGGTTAACAGGGAACTTGGTCAGAATCATCTAAACCTGGGAGTACATTGTACCAATGGTCAGGAATGGGAAATATTTGGTTTATTTGGAAAAAATGTAGAAATTCATATTTTAAGCTAAAACCATTTTAGGATTCTAGGAAGAACTCCTAAAATATGGATCTCTAACTTACTACATTCAGAGAAGCAGTAACAGAATTTAAAATGGACAAAGTATGTCAATCTCTTCCTCAGCATAAATATACAAGGAGTGTGTGTGTGAACATTTTTTTCAGCCTGAAATTCTTTAGGATATGGAAAGTTTGCAGCTTTTTTTTTTTTTAAGAGATAGGGTCTCACTCTGTCACCTGCACCCAGGCTGGAGTGCAGAGTGCAGTGACTTGGTAATAGCTCTCTGCACCTTCTAACTGTTATGCTCAAAAGATCCTCTTGCTCAGTCTCCCAAGTAGCTGGGACTATAGGCATATGCTGCCATGCCTGGCAATTTTTTTTCCCATTTTTGTTTTCTGTTTTAGAGACTAGGTCTTGCTATGTTGCACTGCTTCAAGTGAACCTCCTGCCTCAGCTTCCCAAATTGCTGGGATTACAGGTATGAGCCACCATGCTCAGTTCGTCAGTTTTTGTGAATACTTTTACATCTCAACTAACTAATTAAAGAAATGGTTTTTATTTCTTGAGAAACAACAGGTACCCCTACCTAGCATTATCGTACATGTATGCTGAGTATAATGGCCCGCTTATTTACACTTTTGACAGTGCATTTGTTTTCAGATTTCTCTCAGCTTTGAGATTTCCTCTTAGCTTTGAGGCAACTTAATTCAGTATGATAGAAAGTTAGTATTTCATACTTTACAAAAACATCATCTAGGAACCATGGATACGATTCTATTTTTCTTTGTATAGTGAGTCACTGTAATTTTTAAATGAGAATAGTTGTTTTTATTTATTTTAACATGCAGAATGCATAGTTTTTTTTTAAAGAATGTCTGAATTTTAAATACACACAAAATTGGTGAATTTTAAATGCACATAAAATTTAAAACATACACTGGGCGGCACCTGTGGCTCAGCGAGTAGGGCGCCTGCCCCATATGCCGAAGGTGGTGGGTTCAAACCCAGCCTCAGCCAAACTGCAAAACAGAAAAATAGCCAGGCGTTGTGGCGGGCGCCTGTAGTCCCAGCTATTCGGGAGGCTGAGGCAAGAGAATCGCCTAAGCCCAGGAGTTGGAGGTTGCTGTGAGCAGTGTGATGCCAGGGCACTCTACCAAGGGCGATAAAGTGAGACTCTGTCTATAAAAAAAAAAAAAAAAAATACACCAAAAGAATAATACAGTGAAGGCCCATTAATGACCAGGTAAGTAGTTATATACTTATGCTAATTTTATTTCATCTGTAGACCACATTTCCCTCCAAAATATAGATCATTATAAAGCATACTCCAAATACCATAATATTTCATCCATAAATAATTTACAATGTATCTCTAGAGGTTAGGAATTTTTAAAAATATAACTATATCATTATTACACCTTACAAAACCCAACAGTATCATCTATTTTCCAGTCAGGAATAAATTGTCTCATACATTTAAAAAAATTGCTCTGAATAGAATCCCAAACCATGGCCACACATTGCACTTAATTGGTGTGTCTCCTGAATCTCTTTAATCTAGAATAATTCCCTTTTCTTCTTGGTTTTATTACCCCCTTGCTGAAGATACTGGTGTATTCTTTTTTCCAGTAAAGTTTGCCATGTGTTAGAATGAAGTAATTATGTCACTGTGGTGTTTTTAAACCTGTTTTTCTTCTGGGTGCAGTGGTTCATGCCTGTAATCCTAGCACTCTTAGAGGCTGAGGCAGGTGGATCACTTGAGCTCACAAGTTCGAGACCAGCCTGAGCAAGAGTGAGACCCTGTCTCTAAAAATAGCCAGGCGTTGTGGTGGGCACCTTTAGGCTATTGGGGAGGATATTTGGGAAAGCTGAGGCAAGAGTATTGCTTGAATCCAAGAGTTTGAGGCTGCTGTGAGCAACCCCAGGGTGACTGAGTAAGATTCTGTCTCAAAAACAAAACAAACCAAAAAACCCTGTTTTTCTGCCCCTTGTATTTCTGTAATCAGCAGACTTTTAATTTGAACTGTGTTGAATTTAACTTATCATTATCATATATTATACATCATATATTATACATCAATCAAAACTTACTGAATTAATATTTCCTCCTCTTGAAATATTGGTATAACTGCTTTAATAATAGCATAAATGTGAATGTGCATCCAATGAATAAAAGTCACATCTTAGTGCTTTGGGCAAAAGTTAAGAATTTTGCAACTTTTATTACCCAAACTTTTTCGAAGTTGTCTCTGCTGTCTTTCCTGCCATCCAGCTCTCCCCACTGGCTGAAGAGCTATTACAGAAAGCATGCCTCCAAATTCCTTGGGTAGTCTGAAGACTATTTTAAAGTTTCTATAAGCTGTGGTATTGAAGAGACTAGCACAAAAACTTTTAAAAATTTATTATAATTGATAATTTGCCATCTTCACTGAGAGTCTTCTGAGATCCTTTAGAACTCTAATATAAAGCGATCTCAATGATTTAAAAGCAGTCTCTGATCCCAGGAGATTGAGATCCTCATTTGCAGTATGGTTAGTGCTTTTGATTGTGATTACTTTTAGGAACCGTTAGAATACCATCTGGAGTTGCTTTTTGGACAGAGCTTAGACTTCTATATATAGAGGGAGGGATGATAGAAGGGAACCGTTGCCTGGGGTTAGACTCCATTATTGTGACAAGAAGAAGCTGAAACTCCTTCTTACTTTCTGTCTCCACTTCTTCCATCTGCATTCAGTGTTCTCATTATCCCATCACTCTCCACCGCCTCTGGGCTCCTTTCTTCTCTGGTAGCATCATTTGAATCTTTTGTTCCTTCCTTAATAGTCTTCTTTACTTCTTCTGGATACTTTCAGAATAGCTCTAAAAAAGAATATGATAAAGTAAAAATTCAAAAGAGAAAACAAAAGAAAACCAAGAAGGAAACTGTGTAATCAGTGTCCTAGCAGATAACATCCACATTCTAGTCTCAGTGGCCCTAACTTTTCTTCCCAGCCCTGCTGTGTGTCCCTCTCAATACCCAGTGAGTTCCTAGAACACTTTTTATTTCTGGGTCTTGAAGAGCCCCCTCTGGACGTCACAAAAACTTTAGTGTATTTTAGGATGCCGTGGTCATGTGGACAGCATGTGTTTGTGTGTCTACACACATTAGGATTTATGGCTGCCCCTGCAATGGGCTCAGTCTGCAAGAATAAAATGGGCCTCTTTATTCTGCCATTAAAATATTAAAATATTCTGCCCTGGAACCGATTTTTTTGGATCTTTTTAAGAGATGACATATCCTCCTTAGAGAAGATCAACGTACCTACATATATCTAGAGGGCAATAATTATTTTGTTCAGACAAGCAGATCTTTGAATGACAAAGAACATGGTGCAAAGAAGAGGAGTTGGAATCCATCTGCTGCTTTGTTTATTTGCAAAAAGAACAATACGAGTACTGTGTCTCCTAACAAACAAAGTCTTTTCCTCCCTGTGCTGGGATATAAAATCTTGAGTGTGGAGAAAGAATTTAAAGGGATGGGAGGTTAGGAAGTGGGATAAGTGAGTGGGGGAAGAGGAAGTTCTATGGAAATAGCTACTGAGACATTGGGAAGAGGTTAGGGATGTTTGTAAAAACTGTGGGGGGGATGTTGGGAGGAGAGAGGATCTGGGTGGGTATTTGCTGGGATGGGGATGTTTGCAGATGGGTGTGGGGTATGTGGAGAGGTGAGGCTTGCTTGCAGAGATGGTGGAGGCTGAGGAACATTCAGGGATGAAAGGAAATATTTGTGAAGTAGGAGGATCTGTTTGCAGAGGGGCAACCGAGAAGACTAAGAGATTAACCAGGGATGGTGTTTGAAGGACAGAATGGGGAAATCCTGCTTTTGGATTTGTGAAATGAGAATATTGCTAGAAAAGGAAGTGACCTTTCCTGAAGCTTCCTCATGTTTTGATGTTGGTTGGGATTAATGGAGAAAGAGGGAAGTTTTCGTGTCCACTGTTCTCCATGGTAAAATTTAAGAGTTTGGGGTTCAAATAGATTTCTCAGTGTTTCTTTTTCAGTCCTCTAGAAGTGTCCCCTCAGGCCCCATCTGCTGCCATTGGTCACCACAGAACCGCTCCCACAGAATTCCTGTAAAGAATGGCTCTGCTTCTCAGGGACTGCTCTAAACTGCTGTCTGAATCCAATTACATTTCCTGAGCACATGCTTTATTCATAACATTGCTGTATTGTAAACATCAGTGCTGAAGGAGATGCGCCAATGGACCACCAGTGTGCTGGGAGAGCTTTGAACACCAGGCGTCAACCCCTCTCTGCCATAAAATGTGCATCAGGAGTCAGCATCACTGCTTCAAGGACCCTTGCAGAGCCTGGGGGTAGACTTAAACATTATTCTAGAGTGGAAATTTTGACCTACACTATGATTTTTGAAATTATCTTCCCTGAATTTGCTTCTGTAAAATCTAAATCCCTTCCATTTTCCCAGGAATATAAGATGATTCCTACTTTTCTGTCACTTGCTCTTGCAGCGCCCTTTTGGTTAATTCCTGCTATGTCAGGTGATGCTAACTAGTATCTGTGCACGGCAATGTAAAATCACAAGCAACAGCTGTGTAATTTCGGAATCCGTCAGACTCACTTGGTATAAGTTACCCAAACTTTTAAGCCCCTCTTCTCTAACACAGCACAGCACGGCACCACAAACGTTTTGTTTGAGTTTATTTCTTTGATTTTAAAATTTTGTTTCTCCAGAGTGTTTTCATTGTTTTGAAACCAAGATCCCTACAGCTAACCATGTTGTACATTCGCTGTTGGTGATTTATAATTCCAGCGGGATCAGCTTCATTGTGGTGTCAACCTGGTCTAAAGGGAGCCAGAGCATTATTACACTTTAAAACAGATATCTGAATTGTACCAAAGAGAAAAGAATCTCCCAAGAAACTTTTAAAAATAATCCCTGAGCTTGGCTTTTCAAGTAATTTTCAAAAGCCCTGCGACATTCTGTGGTACCTTTTGGAGATCTCTTCATGACTTCTGCAGTTTTCTGATTGACAGTGAGATGATAGGCATTTCAGGTGATAAAATAACAAGAGCACTGCGGGGATTGAATTTATGGATTGGAAAGTAAACACAGATGTTTCAACACACATTAACTGCTTTCCTGTTTAGACTTCCCGGGTTGTCTTCTCTCTCAGATGGGCAGCAGATGCGTCCCTCCCGTCTCCAGGCCCCTCTGTGGACATGTGTGTAACAATGCGTGCAGCCATTAAAGCCCTCGGGACTATAAACCCTCCACAGTAACATAATGCAGGGATCTTACAATTTCACTGAGACTCCTTTTTGTGTTTACATAAAATATGCAGGAAACTCTAAATAAACACATCAGCATAGATCAAGAAGGCAGGCTGTAAACCTTGGCGTCTTCTGAGCCCCCCTCCTCCCTTACACACGTTGGCATAGACCTCCCTTCTCCACGTTCCCTCCTGTTGTCGCCTTGGCACTGCCTCTTGCCCTGCTCTACTTCACCTGCCCCCAGCCTAACTGCCTCGCAGGGGGGTTTCTGATGCATTCTGACCGCAATCACCTGCCTCTTCCCCTCCCTCATTGTCTGGGGAAATGAACCTCAAATCTTTCTCTGTGTTTTTTACCTACCTGCTTCTTTACTCTTGTGGCCCCCACCCTATTCCTCATTCAATGTACATTACTGGCTACTGGCTTCTGTTTCTTACAGATTTCCCATGTCTAGGACTGTGCCCAGGGACCTCTAAAGTGAAAAGGGCATTCTGGAAGCAGGCAGGGAGAAAAGTATCCTCAGCTGTTGAGAATCTGTCTGATTCTCTGCCTTTTAAATTGAATTGATATGTGGGATTAAGAGATATCACACTGAGATCAAATGGGCATTCAGCTATGGCAGGTAAACTGAACTTTGGGAAAGTGAGCGAATTCCGTATTTGTACCTGATGATGACTCTTTAAATATGCAACCTTTTACATGCCCTTATTAGGATTCATTCAGTCAGATTGAAATGAAAAATTGGGATGTCCCTTTAAATTTTCTCTGGGATGTCCTTCCATCTCAATCATCTGTAACTTCCTCTACAAATATGTATGGTCCAGAAGTATTGCATGACTGTTTCTCAGATGTGGTTTATTATTTGCAAATGTCCTGCTCGGTTCTTTCCCAGAGATTGTAAAACCGATCTTGTTTCAGCCAATATTTCTCTGGAATATTTGTGCTATATTTTGTGTGGCCACCCAGTCTGCCTCAGTAATTATGCTTTTTGGACTTTTAAAAAGAATGTGTGTGGGGAGGATGGAGGGTGAGAAAGTGGGGGAACCCTATGGGATAGTAGGGAACTTATAGTAGTTAATACTCTATAGTTTTATAGCCCCCCCCAAATGAGGGGACAGAGGGTAGAACCTTCATAGTTGGCCACCTGGCTACTTTGACTGTCTCGTTAAGTTGACCTGATTTTCATAGACCAGATATGCACCATACATACTCAGTGGAATTTCCCTATGTTGACCCGTTTGTTACAGTCCCTGGGGTGGCTAATTTACAGAGGTTCTACTGTACTGCATTCGGGGGGTTAAGTAACATTTGCAACCTGTATGTATTAATATATTTCAAACGGGTTGAAATATATTAATACATCTTATTAAAAATAACATCAGTATCTTGTACAGCTGACTCAATAGTTATCCATGAGGTGTTAAGCTGTACTGTTGAACTAATATTTAAAATACAGGGTTTGGGCTTGGTGCTTAGCTTCTAACTTTTGTATAATGACATCAACACTGGCCTGCATTTTGGATTGCTGTGTCTGCATGCCATGAGAACACCTTTTCTATTTCCCATTTTGTATATATTACCTCAACCAAAGTCTTTCCTACTAACTGGCATTAATTCTTTTCTTGTCTTTTCTAAGAGCTCTACCTAAAATATTCTAAATATTTGAAGGATTTCTGTTCAGGTTAAACTGCTGTTAGAAGAGGCTTGTGGCTGGAACCCAGGAGGACATATTATATAGTACTGGGTTGGTGGATATGGAAAAGGCCTTAGATAAATAATTATGAGAGAGAAGTGCAGAGTTATTAAATATGGCTTATACCAAGAAAGTTATAACTCTGGATTATTAAAACAATAATATCAAAAATAACTTGGTTTTTCTTATACAATTGTTTTTAATTATATCACAGGCAGGATGTTTGTTGCTGTACCAGTGGTTTGACCTCGGATGGGTATGGAGTTTCGTTTATATCTCTGAACTCACAAAATTTCAGGTGTGGAAGTGGCTTTATGCTGTCACTGGATAATACTTATCGGTTTCCCTTTCCCTCAGTGGGCTTCTTCGTCATTTCTTTTGCTGATCTTCTCCTAGGACTGCCACTGTCACTGAGTTAGCCCCATTCCACGATTCTTTACCAATCTGTCGGTCAATCCTCCCTATTAAGGTGTGTATAGCCATTCCTTATTCATAGCTACGCCTTTCCCTTTAGATTATAAACTGCACAGGCAGGAAAGGGTTTCTTTTACAATGTATCTTCTAATTCCTAGCTCAGAGTCTGATAGACACTTAATGAAGATTAGCTTCCTCCTCCTACTCCTCCTTTTGGAGTGTGATTTCTTCTGGTTCATTGCTACTGTCTCGTTCTGGAGAATATGAAGAATAGTCATGTTGAGGAGTCGAGGAAAGATACAGATTTGTACTAGAGAGGCGCTTGTGGAAATGCTAATAAGTGATCAGATTCAGAATGCTTTGAAGTCAATGTTGATAGGATTTGCTGATGGATAAGATGAGGAAGGAGGGCTAGTGATAGAGGAGATCAGTTATGATTCCCACTATGTTGGCTTGAGAATCTGCACACACAGTTGAACCTTGAACAACTAGAGGGTGAAGGGCCTCATCCCCTTTCTCCACTTAGTGGAAAATCTCAAACTTTTGACTTGCCAAAAAGTACTGATTGCCTCCTGTTAACTGGAAGCCCTACTCATGACATAAACAGTCAACATGTTTTGTATGTTATATGTATTATGTACTGTATTCTTACAATAAAATAAGTTAGAAAAAGAAAATGTTATTAGAAAATCAAAGAAGACAATGTATTTACTATTCATTTAGTGGAAGTGGATCATCATAATGTCTCCGTTCTTTTCTTCTTCACATTGCATGGGCTGAGAAAGAATAGGAAGAGGAAGGGTTAGTTTTGCTGTCTCCAGGGTGGCCAGGTGGAGGGAGTATAATGAACAGGAGGCAGGAGAGGCAGACCCACTAGGTCTGACTTCATGGAAACGCATTATAATTTCTGTCTGACTTTTTTGCTTTTCATTTCACTAAAACTGTTTCTGTATGGTACCAGTCCTTCTGCCACTGTTTGCTTTAGTTTCAGTGCCCATGTCATACATGATTTCTTGTTGTACAAGAAATCAAAAGCAGGCTCGGCGCCCAGAGCACAATGGTTACAGCACTGGCCACATACACCAAGGGTGGCAGGTTCAAACCCAGCCCAGGCCAGCTAAACAATAATGACAACTGCAGTTAAAAAATAGCCGGGCAGTATGGTGGGTGCCTGTAGTCCCAGCTACTTGGGAGGCTGAGGCAACAGAATCGCTTAAGCCCAAGAGTTTCAGGTTGCTGTGAGCTGAGTCGCCATAGTGAGACTCTGTCTCAACAAAAAAAAAAAAAAGAAAGAAAAAGAAATCAAAAGTGTTGAATGACTGAAACCCTCTGCCAGGTTGTCTGATGTCAGTTTGTTTCCTGGCCCTGATCTTCTGTGTCATCTTCCTCTTTGTCTAGGGCTGGTTCAGAATCACTAATCTCCATCAAATCGTCCTCTGTTAATTCCTCTGGAGTGGTCTCTACCAGCTCTTGAGTTTCTTTAAGAAGCATGTCTTGAAACCCTTTACTCTTCACCTTTTTTTTCTTCCCTTTTTAAACCATGTCCAAAATCTCATGATTTCCTTGATTGGTGCTGTTTAAATACTGTAAAATCACGCACAACATCTGGACAAGGTTTTCTCCAGCAGGGCAGGCATTATTCTAGGTTTGATCATCTTCAAAACTTTTTAAAATGATGATGGTATTGTTAATCAGATGATCCTCCCAATCCTTCATGATGTCTCCTGTATTGGGATTCTCTGCTATAGCATTGATGTTCCTTTTTATAGAGTACCATGGGTAATGCATCTTAAAGGTCCTTATGTCCCCCAATCCAGAGGATAAATTAGAGACATTGTGTTTGGAGACAAGTAGGCCATGTGTCTTTGGTGTTGAACTCATGGGGTTCTGGGTGGCCAAGGGCATTGTATGATATCAAAAGAACTTTGAAAGGAAGCCCCTTTCTAGCAAGGTACTTACAGACTCAAGGACAACACACTGATGGACCCAACCAGAAAAACTTTCTTGTTGTCCAAGCCTTCTTGTTTTATAACCAGAAGACTGGCAGCTGGTGTTTATCTTTTCCTTTCAAGTCTTGGGGTTTAGCAACTTTATGGATAAAGACAATCCTGACTATGAACTTGACTGCATTTGCACAAAACAATACAGTTAGATTCTCTCTTCTAAAAACTTCACTTCACTTTTCCTTACTAATCAATGTCCTTTGTGGCATTTTTTTTTTCTAAAATAGAACACTTTTGCCTTCATTTGTCCAGGCAGATATCCTTTGTCCTCAGTCATTTTCTTAATGGCTTCTGGGAACCTGTCTGCTGCTTCTTGGTCAGCACAAGCTGCTTCTCCTCTTATCTTGAACTTTATTTTTTAGGCCGAACCTCTTTCTGAAATTATCAAACCGTCCTTTCCTGGCGTGAATGTCTCTAGCTTGCAATCCTTCACATCCTTTTGCTTTAAGTACTCATATAATGACTTCTTTTCTCAAATCTGATGGGTCTAGAATCATAATTAGAACCCACATAAAGACTGCATGTTCAATATGAGTTTAAAAAGATATTTCACAAAAAGTGTGAAATTTTCATGCCTGCTGGCATACATGCAGTGATAACTTCACAAATTTCCTTTTTCTTTCTTACAGTAGTCTTTATGCTGGATTTGTTTGTCTTGAAATGGAGGGCACTGGAAAGTGCAGGCTCAATCCACAGTACATACTAAGTACTACTCAACTTATGCTGGTAGGATTTTCTCCATTTCTTGAAGGGGCAGTTTGCATGAATCCCACTGTATGATGTTCAAGGCTGTTATTGCACTACATTATTGGCTAGTCATTATGGCACTAATGTTAAGGCTACGTTATTGCACTAAACATGATGAAAATACATGATCTAGTAAGAGCTCTCTTTTTATTGTAATAGGCAATTTGCTGGAGAGACAAACTGTTCACAAGGAGATGATTAGCTTCACTATGTTTTATGTAGATACTTGCAATACTCGAGCTCACCTTAACAGCAACAGGAGGTGGCTATGAAATTATTTCAGTAATATAGTGGGGAATACCGTTAATTTTATGCAGTTATAATTTAACACTACATCTTTACGTTTGTTTACGTTTTTCTCTACTGTGAATAGCATCATGTATAGTCTATGAATGTGTAAATTTTGATATATTTTAGCTTTTTATAATAGATGAGTATATATTTTTATGGTAGTAAATGATAAACTAGGCTAGCATCTATATATATTTTATGTATTCATGACATACTTAATTTTTTCTTAATTTTTTGATATTTTTAGGCTATCCAGCTTGTGACTTTTTTCAAATTGTCACAAATAACCAAAAACTTTTCAGTACATTTATTTTAAAAAGTTTTTATCTGAGTGGACTCGTATAATTCAAACCCATGTTGTTCAAGGGTAAACTGTATAATAAAACTGCACTCACTGTGTGCATCATATATACAGATCTACCTATGTGTATATAATCCATGTGCATGAGCAAGGATTCTATATGAAAAAAACTGTATTCATTTTAAATTTACTTAAAAAGGCGGCTGTGGTGGCTTATGCCTATAATCCTAGCACTCTGGGAGGCTGAGGCAGGTGGATTGCCTAAGCTCAAGTGTTTGAAGCCAGCCTGAGCAAGAGTGAGTCTGTCTCTAAAAACAAAAAAGCAGGAAAAAAAAAAAAAAAAGAAGAGAATCACTTGCACCCAGAGTTTGAGGTTGCTGTGGGCTATGACGCCATGGCACTCTACCCGGGGCAACGGAGTGAGACTATGTCTCCAAAAAAGAAAATAAGGAGTTTACTTAAAATTATAGGAATGTACTTTTTATGTTACAAAATGTACTTCCAAATATGATTTTAAATGGTTATATAATAATCTCTCATATGATGTATGTAGCTTATTCAATTTTGTCCTTATTTTGAAGCATTTGTGGTGTCTTTCCCATTATAATAAATAATACTATAATGTCCTTAGGATCCATCAATTTTCTTATTTTCTCAATTCTAAAATATCTAACTTGAGAAAATTAGCCAACTCTTGCTGGAATTTCAGTATAGCAAACTAAACAGAGATGAAGTTAGTTTGGAATAGAAGGGGCCAAGATTAGGGGTCATTTCAGTTCCAGTCCTCCACGGGGGCATGGTGAGCTATGGTTCACACCACACTAGCATTGCTTTCAAGGTCAGATTTAGAGCAGTAGACATGCTAAGGGAGACATTTGTCTTGGAGGTAGAGAGGACACTGTCCCTGAGGGATAAAAGACTTTGCAAGAGCTAGATGGCAGGACCAGATCCCAGCTGAGAGAATGGAGAACCTCAATTTTCTTTGAGGTATACTTAAAAAAACAAATTATGCTTGTATCCATCTAGGCAGGACTTTGGGTTAAATGGTAAGAAACCCAACCACAGTAGAGTATTTTGGAGGATGCAGCACCTTTATAGGCAGTTGTGTACTTAACCCATCACAAGAATGTAAGGAACCAGACTGTTTCTTGACCCTAGCAGAAAGCAGTTCTTTACCAGTCTGCCTGAATTTGCCCAGAGAGTCTGTGGGGCTGAACAAGCCAATTAGTGGCCCTTATCCGTGGCTGGGCGGGAGTGAGGAAGAGTGTGATGAAAATTAAAAACTCATGTTCATTGAGTTTCTTACCTATGGTACAGTGGGAGTCTTGGGGGTGATGGTGGAGATAACATAGAAATATTAGGTATAACTCCCTTCCTTAAACTCATGGACTAGTTACAGAGACAACCATGTTATGTAACTGATTACAAACCATAGGTGATACTGTTCATAAAGAGACCAGAGATGTAATAATTAGTGTCTGAGGTGCCTCAGGGTTTGAGGACAGTTTTGGTGGTGCATGAGTTCAATGAGATTGTTTAAGGTGTGTTTTCTCTTTGCTTATAATCTAAGGAAAATCTTCTTATCAGTTAGAAATAAAAGACTTCTTGTTTGCTGTGATAGTTTATAATTCAAAGACATAGCACAAAACTTTAATGTCTAAGGTTAATGTTGTCCAAACCGGGGTCCAAAGCATGATCTTACGGGTCTATATATTTTCTTAAAAATTTTAATTGTGGAAGATAGAATTCTAATCTGTACCTTTAAGAAGTGGTGTGTTCTGATAGGTACCCAACAGGGAGAAGGATGTTTCTACTAGAGAAGAGAGATTAATATAAAGGATGTTATTTGTGTACTAGAAAATTTTAAGGATGCAACAGTTTCATATTTTTAAGTTCACCATCCTGACCATGTGACAATAAATTGGGCAACACCTTTTCCTTTTTTTTTTTAATTTCCTCTATCATTAATGGCCTCTTTCTGCTGAGTGCAGAAGCCTTAAGTCTTCTTGTTAAGACAGTAACTCCCAGACCCCCGATTTAAAGAAGCAGCTCCCAACCCTCATGTTAGTGATCAGTGTCTAACAAAATTTTTGTTTGCCGAAATGTGAATTTTGTTTCCTTAGGACTTTATTTCCTAACAGTTAATGATTCTAATAGAGGTAAAAGGTCTATTGCATTGTCCCTTTGGACATTTGCTAGGCACTCAGGAAGGAGGTGGTCTTCTAAGGAGTCGAACACTAAAGGGAAATTGTTTTTTTCTCTAGCCTAATTTTGTACCTTGACTTGGTTGAGGATTTGTTTCTTTCAAATATCACTGCTATCCTCTTGAGTAATTTGTCTTTTGTACAGTAAACTTTCCAGATCAGTGATCTCTGTCCTTCTTCAACTTGAAGTACAGTTTTAAGAGTAAAATAGAGTTTGTGTTTGTTAGTTGCATTAGGTTAGACAGCAGTGTTATTTGCCCAGAGGTAGGCCTGACAAGGGGCTGTTCTTTTTAAATCTTTTTAAAGTAAAATTGTCTCTTTTATTCCTTTACAGATTCCAGCGAGATCATGGCAGAGCACAGCCACACACAAAAGCAGCTGGATTTACAAAATGGTAGCTTAGAGGAAGACATTGGGGTGCCTTCTCTTGAGAACGATTCTCAAAACATGATGGAGAGCCTAAGCCCGAAGAAATACTCTTCCAGCCTGAGATTTAAAGCCAATGGAGATTATTCTGGCTCCTATTTAACCCTCTCACAACCTGTGCCTGCTAAGAGAAGTCCTTCTCCTTTGGGAACCAGTGTCAGAAATAGCCCCTCCTTGGCCAAAATCCAGGGAGGCAAGCAGTTCTCTTGTGATGGAACTGACAAAACTATTTCCATGAAACCTCCCACTGCTTTACTGAGCACTGCATCCTCCCTCAGTGGATACCCCCTTGGGAGAGTGGACTTTGATCATTATTCTGGCCGGGATGGTGAAAGGGCCTTGAGGCTCTCAGAGAAGCCTCCCTATTCCAAATACAGCTCAAGGAATAAATCACATGACAATGTCTACTTCCTCGGAGGCCTGGAAGGTCGAAAGGCATCTGGCTCACTCCTGACCATGTGGAACGGAGGTTCTCTGAGCGATGCTGGCTCCTCTCCTGTCAGCAGATCGGGAGCAGCAAGTATGCCTTCAAGCCCAAAGCAAGCCAGGAAAATGAACATTCAGGACAACCTGACACTTCAGCCCAGGTTAACTAGACACAAAGAGCTAGCACCTGAAAACATGGGCATAAGAACTAGGAAGTATTCGGGCAGCAGCCTGAGTCACATGGGAGCCTACAGCCGATCGCTTCCCAGGTTGTACAAAGCCACGGAGAACCAGCTGACACCTCTCAGCTTGCCTCCCAGGAACTCTCTGAGCAATTCCAAAAGAACAAAACTTGGGGAAAAGGATCTACCTCATAGCATAATAGACAATGACAATTACCTTAATTTTTCTTCTTTAAGCTCAGGGGCTTTACCCTATAAATCCTCTGCATCTGAAGGCAATCCTTATGTAAGTTCCACTGTCAGTGTTCCTGCCAGTCCCCGAGTGGCTCGAAAGATGCTTCTGGCTTCCACCTCCTCTTGTGCTTCTGATGACTTTGACAGGGCTTCATACTCAGGCTCAGGGACAAGTCCAAGTCCCGGAGAACCAGACAGAGTGTTTGCAGTCAGAAGGAACTTCTCTTGCGGATCTGTGGAGTTTGATGAGGCTGATTTGGACAGCCTCAGACAGGCCTCAGGAACGCCTCAGCCTATCCTACGGGAACGGAAGAGCAGCATTAGCTCCATTTCAGGACGTGATGACCTGATGGATTATCACCGGCGGCAGAGGGAGGAAAGACTCAGGGAGCAGGAGATGGAGCGATTGGTAATTTTCATCTGTTGATCTCACTGTTTCATTGACCAGAACCCACAGGACAGCCTTGGAGTCAGACTCCAAGGATAAGTGAGGGCATAGACTTTCCATGTGCACCAGCCACTACTCTTCCTTCCTAGATACTCTTCTGCTGTTCCTCTTCTTCCTAGATCACTATTCTTGGGCACATGTAGGTATTTGGGAGGCCTACAGGAATTTAACTAGAGTTCTCACATTATAAATTCAAATGTAGTTGTGAATTTTACTGAATTTCTTACACATCTTACAATTTTTTTAAGACTGTGAGGAAATGGTGACTTGTATTATTTATATGATTACATTGCATTTGTATGGTTGTGAAAGAAGTAGTTGGTGAAATCCTGACTATTGGGAATGAGATAGCCAATTTGTCTTAATACCAAATTGCCTGGAAAGTTGAAAGCTTTCCATGGGGCTCAACCTTTCCTCCACATTTCCCAAAGTTTATTGAGTTGTCTTTCTCAATTTAAAATGAATTTATGCTTATTGTGGAAAAATAAGACAGTAAGAGACATCCCTTGGGAGTCCCATTCATGAATGAGAACAAACAATTGCATTTTTTCATTTTCTTCTAAGCACAGAGTTTTTTTTTTACAATGAATATGTCAATTATTTTGATTCATTAATGATTGATTAATGATTTCCTTAATGTGAAAAGCTGCAGATGGCAAAGCTGGTTTACAAAAGTATAAGATTATCAAAAATATTTTATTTATTAAAAAAAATTAGTATGGCAGAATAAGATTTTTGAATCACATACAAAGCTAGTTAATGTTCTATAGGACAAAAAATTATAACCTTTGGATTATGATGGACAGAAACCATTTGCATCTTTGTAGGAGAGAAAATGTTTGGTATTTTAGAGCAAGAATAATTTGCATCACTCATAATTTTTGATAAGTCGATATCTATTCTTACAGAGCTTTCAAATGTCCTGACCAATAACAGTGAATGAAAACAAATATGCAATACCCTTAGAGAATTAGATATTCCTTGAACGGGTCAGTTATATGGTATGTCAGTATGAGATTCCCCTTTGTTAACATAAATAGTTTATAAAGAGATTATTCATGGTCACAAAATGGCATTGTGTTTTGGCTTGATTCATTGACATAAATTCAGAAGAACTTTAAATTAGTATATAAAAGCTTTTTTGTATGTGAACACCACATACAGTGCTGTATTATGCTGGATGAGTATTATTAACAAGGCCAGAGAATTAACTTCTAAATAGATAATTTCTTAAGGACTTTAGGAGAGCATTTCCAATGGCTTCCATCACTCTAAAGACTTTTCTTTAAAAGCACGCTCCATTTTACTCTTTTATTCCAAGGACAATGAGTATCTCAAGAAATTCACCTTCTCTGTGTTCCATCTTTAGTGTCAAGTGCTGGCGAATTCTCTGTCCTCCTGATTCTCTAAAACTGGTAAGCTTCTTAGCAATCCAGGAAGTGACCTTTACTACCGGTAAGACTGAGCTTGTGGAAGTCACAAACAGACTCAACTTTTGGGGAGAGCTTTGTGGGTGTTGCTCTAAATACAAAGTTATAAGCCCTTGTCCTTAAAAGTGGGCTTGTCACACCTAATGGGGGTATATAAAATGCAACACTCTAGGCCTGGCCTTGGTATAGTCTGTCTAATTATATCCCAGTCAAAGGGAAAACATATTTGTAATTTTAGTTGTTTTAAAACTTTTAGTCATGAAACAGCTTCTCAAGGGATGACAGATTCTGATTTAGCTGGCTAGTATGGTCTTCTTATCTATGCAATGTCAGCTCAGAAGCCTCTGTCTGAAAGTCTATTCTTTGAAGTATGGGGATTAAGAGTACCTGGGAAAGTCCTATCCACAGCCTCGGACGCTGTCTTCCTTTGGTAAAGGCATGTTGTAGTCTGTAGGCAAATACAAAACAAAAGGAGAGACCACTTGGTAAAGGTGTAGTAACAGTAAGAGCTATGGTAAGCAGTATCAGCAGGATGGAGAGGTAAAATCCTTTTTAGGGTATAAGACGTCAATCTTATTTCATCAGTATTTCCCCTGAGGGTAAGAACATCTTACAGAGAGTAAGGGCATTGAAATATTTGGGGCCTTTCTGCAAAGCACACAATCTTTGAACATTATTTGTAATAATATCTTACCTGTACAAAATGATCCTAAGGAAGTCCAAGCCTCTCATTAGATTTGACAAATTTTCTTACAGAATTTTTGATGAGGTTGGGCTACTTAAAACTAAGGGCTGTAATAAGCAAGTGTAATTATTTCTAGCATCTTTCTTTTTGTAAGGTTAAAGAGCAAATCTTTGTAATTACGCAGAGGTCTTCTGGGAAAACCTAGGCATAGTTCAAGTATAAGTTATCTTGGAAAAGGATTTTTTTCTGAATTTGGGGTCTGTCTGATCTTGAAAAGGCAGATGAATCAAATATGAATCAGAGAAGATTGAATAATATGGGATTGTAGCTTCTAGGGAATAGTCAATGTTTGTCGTTTGACTATTAAAAAAGTGACAATAGATTATTTTATGATAAATAAAAAATCCTAAATCATTCAGAATGAGAAAACCTTTTATTTTAAATATGCAGGAACTTATTTTAATTAGCATAAAGCAAAAAAATTCCTCTTGTGATATGCTAAACTCCGTTCTGAGCAGATTATATAGAAGAATAACTTTTACTATCTTTTGAAAGCATAGGCTAATTTTCTCAAAATTGCTCTTGTCAGGGCGGCACCTGTGGCTCATTGAGTAGGGCACTGGCCCCATATACCGAAGGTGGTGAGTTCAAACCCAGGCTCAGCCAAACTGCAAAACAGAAAAATAGCCGGGCATTGTGGCGGGAACCCATAGTCCCAGCTACTCTGGAGGCTGAGGCAAGACAGTCACCTAAGCCTAGGAGTTGAAGGTTGTTGTGAGTGGTGTGATGCCACGGCACTCTACTGAGGGTGGTAAAGTGAGACTCTGTCTCTACAAAAAAAAAAAAAAAAGATTGCTCTGTCATTAGTAGAGATTACTGCATTTTCATTTCACATTAACGGGGTGCTTGTCATACATTACATTACATTTTATTTTATTTTACTTTATTTGGGAATTGTGTTCAAATATACATACTACAGAACATAACTACTCTTGGTATACAAAGGTTTGTCACAATTATATTTCAGTTTAGTTGAGCATAAATTTTATATTTGTCTTAACCTTAATGAAGTATCTTAGCTTATATTCTCAATAAAATAATGTAAGACATTTTAAAAGTTCAGATAAACTAGTCTCTGTATTAGAAAACAAATCCAACTCTTTTTAAAAATTGAAATTACACCTGTATTATGTTATGCACTGATAAAACAAGGAAAAGATATATAGCTGTTTTTTAAACCAGATTGTCAAAACAATCTGATATGTGTATGGATTCACTTTAATTATGCAAATTTGGGGAAAATGCTTCTGAGTCAATAGTTTTGAGGAGAAAGATCTTTTTCTTGAAAGAAGGACACATTGAAGCGTTAGAATTTCAACTTATTTTGGTATTTGGGGAATGTTAGATTGATTAAATACTTGTTAGTCTCCATGAACCAATCAGAACAGCAGAACTCCTCTATATTAATTTATTATCCTCAGGAGGCAGAAAAATGCTTCACCTATAGACAATGAATTTTTTTCTCAGAGACAGACAAAGAACTTATGGCCCAAATCCTACAGCTTCAACTATGCAGCAGAGATGAACACTGGAACACAAAATCTAACTCCTCCACATCTCCAAAGACCAACTGCCTTTCCGTTGGTCACAACATACTTTCCTGATCTGAATGCATAAATAGAAAAACAAACTAATTACAAACAGCAAACACAACAGTCACATTCTCTGTCGTCTCTCACCTGACCAAGGCTAGATTTCATTGCTGTATGACAGAACACCCAGTGGTCAGACTGCCAAACCAGATTCTAGGTTGCTGTCACCCGTGGGGATAACTGTCATTTGTTTGTGCAAACTGAAACCCCAATCCAAATTGGCCAGAGGTCAAAAACAAAAACAAAAGCACAGAGTTCATAAAAAGAAAACTGCAGAAAATGGTGAACCACTGAAGGTAAAGCACTACTGCCATTTGGGCTTTACTCCAGCAGCGCCGTTGTGCCCGTGTCCCC
Organism: Arctocebus calabarensis; assembly: GCA_963573935.1. Lineage (NCBI taxonomy): Eukaryota > Metazoa > Chordata > Mammalia > Primates > Lorisidae > Arctocebus > Arctocebus calabarensis. The sequence continues at coordinate 69,351 of CAUYON010045166.1, forward strand.
AGCCCATCAGGCGTACTTCAGGGGCAGTACAGTTTAATCAGCGCAGTAGGGTGAGTCACTTGAACATTTCACTGGGAACTCCAAACTGTCAAAGCATAATTTTCAAAAGGTAAACACAACTCTTATAGAAATAAAGACTTCCCTGATGCCAAAGATCTATTTAACTCATTAATGAGGAAACCAAGTGGGGTAAGTCTGGTTCACTAAGCATAATATCTGTAGTATTTTTAGCTCAGCTGTGATAACCCCAGTGTTCCATCTGGATTTTTTTTATTTGTTCAATCTTTATTTTAAAACTCAAGGTAATTTTATTAAAGATTAAAGATTGAACCATAATTGTGAACCTCCAAGGACCTATGATGAGGTAAAACTATCCACTTTGAGTCCAATAGCCTCCAGCTGCTGTACTATTTGAGCTAAGTTTTTTAAATATAATTTTTCTTCCTTCTTTCTTGCTCTCAGCTGCCAATTAAGGCTTTTGTTGTTATGCCAACCTTTTCTTTATTTTTTATGATTTTAGAAGCTAGATACCAAGTCTTGAGTTAAAACCCCAATTTAAAATGTCCTAAATTAAGAGTTACCAAGTGCAACTCAAGGGTCTTGAGAGGGTCCTGGGCACATGAAGTGTGTGCATTTTGGTTTATAGACCTTGTACAATCCATCAGGGCTGGTCAGGTGTCATTTTAACTCCCTCCCTTTGAGCTGAATTCCAAATAGGGTGCATTAATGGATAAGATATCTCTAGAGGGCTGAGATACTAATTATTTGACAAATTAGATGTTCTGAAAGGTAGAGAAATCATTTTAAAGTAGACAGGATGTACTTTTATTCACCTCATTTGACACTGTATACCTCCCAATAATCCAGAGCTAGTGATGATCCTCTAGGGCATTTTAAAGTCCAGGTCAGTAACAGTCATGTTGAGAAGAAAAAAGGGAAAATAAAACACTTAAAGGAAATCCTACTTCTGCTAAGAGAATTCATTTGGTTTTGGTGCCAAAAACATCAGTGTTATGTTGTGGAGAACCAATGGATTCCCACAAATTACATTGTTACAATCCAGTATTTTCTTTTCTGGCTGATGATGGTCACCTGCAGTGCTTTGGTAAACAGCATGGTCGCCATTTAGAATTATGTAGGGGCACACGCCAGACTTAACTTATTTCTCAGACATGTTGTGATGTGATGCCAGCTCTCGTGAAGCACCATGAAGTCAGGTTTCCGGATTTTTTACATACTCTATCAATATGGATTCCCTGAAGATAAGATTGGCTTTCTTTCAAGATGTTTTTCAGTATTTCCATAGTGGTTATGTGAAAAGGAGAAATGTCTGGGTCAGCAAATCCTCTACTCTTTGGAAGGTGTTTTCTTATTATAGTTCCCGTGAAAGCCCTTTATGACAAAAGAATTTTAATTTGCAAGATGCTGGGACCACGCCTGTTTTGGTCACTGCTATATATTCACCGCCTAGCCAGATGACTAGAGGACAGGAAGCATTGTATACAAGTTTTTGAAAAGAGTAATTGAATGTTTTCAGTACCTATTTGTGACATTCATTATGGCTTTCCTTATTCTATAGCTATAGGTGCACCCCTGATTCCCATACAACCAACGTGCATTTTGTTCCAGGCAACAGAAGCTCTAAAATATTTCAACATAAACACATTCTTTTTGCTTCCACATAAAGGGGAAAATCTCTTCCAACTTTCAATTAAAAATAAAAAAGTTAAAATGAATTATTTTTCTTTACTTTGAAAAAGTTGTAGCGTTTGTTCCAAGAATTGATCCTCTCTAGGGTTATACAAAAACCCAGGCTGCAGGTATACTGTCAACAGACCATAGATCTAATGTTTCTAAAATTAAATACAGATATAACTGAGCATATTCATTTAAGCCTTTTGGATATTTTATAAAATAAACATATGTGTTCTCCAGTTTTCCAAAGGTGGTCCAATGCAGATACTATTTTAACAACCAGAGAGTAAATAGGTTGATAGTATTATATTTTGTAATTAAGAAATATTATTTAGGAAGTCCGGGGTGCGATGGCTCATGCCTGGAATCCCAGCAGTCTGGGAGGCTGAGGCAGGCAGATTTCTTGAGCTCAGGAGTTTGAAACCAGCCGGAGCAAGAGTGAGAGACCTTGTTCCTAAAAAATAGCAGGGTATTGTGGTGGGTGTCTGTAGCCCCAGCTACTGGGGGAGCTGAGGCAAGAGAATCTCTTAAGCCTGAGAGTTTGAGGTTGCTGTGTGTTGTAATGTCACAGCACTCAACACCAGAGCCACTGAGTGAGACTCTGTCTCAAAAAAAAAAAAAAAAAAAATTATTTAGGAACCCAAGACTAGTGAGCATTATAAGGTGAAACTTAGCTCCACTTATAAAGGCGTTTTGCTTCTTGCTATCTCCTCTTTCTAGTGGCTCCAGATCCTAAAAAGAAAACAAAGCAACTTGCTCATTCAGACCCATTGTACGTTTGACAGTATTCTATGTTTGTGTGGTAGAATGGGCAAGGTTCAGGTAATGCTTCTTATTGCTTAGTCATAGCATTAACCTTTCTTGGGATTAATGTTCATTAATCCTTTCTTGGGGAGGGGGGAGAACATCTTGGGTATTGAAAACTTCTTTGTCCTGTAGTTCAGCCTGAATGGAATCTCCTTTCTGATGTGGCCCTTCGGCTTGTTACATCCTGGCTATAGTTTTACGTTTTTAAAAAAAGGTTGCACTGGTGGAAAGAAGCCAGTTAAACTGCAGATGGGATGAGAAATGTGTTTGCTAATCAAATAAACTCAGTGGCTCAGACTTTTTCAAGGGATATTTAAAGTGATGACTCTCTTCCTGTATTTTGAGTCAGAATGGATTAATTTATTTAATCTTCAGTTCCAGCCTAAGCCTTAAACTGAATTGTTTCTGTGGATCCTTTTCTTAAATCTAACGTTTAAAAAACAGCCAGTCAATTCTCTGCCTTCTTTTACTTTCTTGCCTTGCTTAGGTGGTTTACAGGATCTAGCTCAGAAATATAATGTGAGCCATGTATGTAATTTTAAGTTTTTTTATGTTAATAAAAGATATAAAAGCCTGGTGCAATTAACTATAATTACTGGACAGCACAGAATTAAATTGATGATTCCGTCTACTGCCTAAACAAGCTATTCATTCTCTAGGTAAATAGCATTTCTTTTCTTCTAAATAAAGTTAGAGTAAATTTATAACCACTGTGTAATATAAGGAAGAATATTACCTGTCATTAGATCACGTTGGGTCATTAGAGAAGAAAGGACTTTCTCTCTGAAAATAGCTGGCATTTTCATTAATGCCATTAATATTGAATAAATGAATCATCAGCAAATTAGGACTGCCAGTTGTCCTTAGTTAACTGAGAGTAAAAATGTCACATTTCTTTTCTTCTTTAATTGGAGAGAGAGGTGGCAAATAAGGAGTGGAATGGGAAAAACTACCATTTAGCAATAATCTATTAACTTCACATTGGGGAAACACAAAACTAAGTCTTAATGTAATTCTGTATGTCAATAGTTTATGGCACTTACTGTTAAAAGTAAGTTCTACTTGAGAGCAAACCTTAGGTTCTTGTGAGAGTGGCAGTACAAGCTACTGCCTCTTGATGGTGCCACGCATTTAAAAATTCTTCTCAGAGTTTGAGGGATGGATGTGGTGAATCTTAGCATAGTTCAACGTTCTCAGGCTAACAGGCGACATATAGACTAAAAAGAGGTCCCGCATGTCACCATATCAGTTATGGAAGAAGTCTCATTCTTTATAAAAATTATAAATCAATACATGAGTACTTGTTTAGTAATAGGAAATAAAGCTCATAAATAAAATTTATAGAAGAAAAGTACAAACTACATGAAAATTGAAAATAAATTGATATCAATAGGCATATGGGAGCAGAGGTATATAAGAGAGGACTACAGATTCTTAATCATAAAAGAAGTCCTCATATTTGTCATCAGATTATACCTAGTATATGTAAATTAAAAGCTGACATTTCTTGAGCTACCTTTCATAAAAAATTTTTCATCCTATGATAAGCTTAGTGACCATGCTGCCTAATTCTTCTAATGTGAACTTCTCTTCCCCAGTTCTAGAAAATGTTATGGGAACATTTGCGGGGGATAATATTTTTGAAGTTTAAGATTTTTTTTTTTAATCCAAAAGAAATATTACAATAGAAACACATTCATCACTTTCTCAATGGAAAATTTTTGTTTCAGCCACCTCAATGTGCAGGGTAAGACCTATTAAAAGGCATTTAAAAAATTAAATATTTGGGCGGCGCCTGTGGCTCAAAGGGGTAGGGCGCCAGCCCCGTTTCCCAGAGGTGACGGGTTCAAACCCAGCCCTGGCCAAAAACTGCAAAAAAAAACAAAAAAAATTAAATATTTGATTTTAAAATAATTGGAGATTCACATGAAATTATAAGAAATAATTCAGAGTGAGGGTTCTTTTTCCTCAGTTTCCTCCAATGGTAACATCAGGCGAAACTATAGTGCATTATCTATAGTCAAGATACAGAATAGTCCTAACTTCCTAAGGGTCCCTCAGGGCGTCCTTTTATAGCCATGCCACTTCCTTCCTTCTTAACCTGTGATAACTGTTGACCTCTTTTCCATTTCTTTAATTCTGTGATTTCAAGAAAGTGACATAAATATAATCATGGTATATAACTTGTGTGTGTGGCTTTTGTCACTCAACACAGTTGTCCCGGGATTGAGCTAGGCTGTTGCAGGTCTCTTCCCCTTTTTCAGATCTAAGACTGGGCTCTGAGGCAAAAGGAAATCCCAGGGAACACACTTCTTTGTGCTTCTTTGGTTTCTGAGTCCCTAGCTTGTCCGCCCTCCTTCTACCTTTCAGAGTCTTCTTCCGCTTGTCTTCTATATGACATACAGGGTTCTCATTAATAGATATAATTAGGGGAAGAATAGGGGAAAGTGTATCTATTCCATCTTCCCAGAAGCCAAAGTCAATGTGCTTAATTCTTTAAAAGTTGAGAACAGTGACTGCAGGGAGGAATCTTTCTGTGGGGCATGCTCTGTTGAAACTTTTGGTTTGGAGAAATTGATGCTTTTTATTCAAAATTGGCAAACCATGTCTCAGCTCTGGGATTATAATTTGGATTTTAAGTATGACGGAATTTTAAGAAAATGCTAAGTAGAATTAAAAGGAACGCATTTAACATTTCTCATATATTTATTATTCTGTCATTCCAATTATCAAATAACAGAGCTAGAGCTTTGAAAGGTCTTTTTTTCCCAGAAGTTCATAAAGACCTAAATCATGTGAAACAGAAATTACAAGTTGTCCTTGGGAGAAAGGAAAATATATAGACATATCTTGGAGTCATTGATGGTTTGACTCCAGCCCACTGCAGTAAACCAAATATCCCAATAAAGTGAGTCACACAGATGTTGTGGTTTCCTAGTTCTTACAAAAAATTATGCTTACAACCATACTCTATTAACTGTGTAATAGAATTATTAATATGTCTAAAAAAGGTAAACACTTTAATTAAAAATACTTCATTGGTTAAAAAAATTCCTATCAATCATCTGATTCATCCTCCTTTTGTTGGTGGAGGATCTTGCCTCTGTATTAACAGCTGCTAATCAGGGTGATGGTTGGTGAAGATTGGCAATTTTCTTTTCTTTTCTTTTCTTTTTTTGAGACAGAGTCTCACTTTGTTGCCCTTCATAGAGTGCTGTGGTGTCAGAGCTCGCAGGAATCTCAAATTCTTAAATTCAAGTGATTCTCTTGTTTTAGCCTCCCGAGTACCTGGGACTACAGGCACCTGCCACAACACCTGGTGTTTTTAGAGCCAGGGTCTTGCTATTGCTCAGGCTGGTCTCGAGCTCTTGAGCTTAAGCAATCCACTCACCCTGGCCTCCCAGAGTGTGGCAATTTCTTAAAATAAGACAAGAATGAAGTTTGCCGTGTTAACTCTTCCTTTCATGAAAAATTTCTCTGTAGCATGCAATGCTGGTTGATAGCCTTTTACCCAGAGTAGAACTTCTCTCAAAATGACAGTCGGTCCTCTCAAACCCTGTCACTGCTTTATCAACTAGGTTTATATACTAATTCTAAGTTGTTAATTGTTATTTCAATAATGTTCACAGTGTCTTCAAAAGGAATAGGTTCTGCAACTCCTAATCATTAAAGTTGTTGTCATGAGATTGCAGTAATTCACTTACATCTTAACAGTCATTTCTAATTCTGGTTCTCTTGCTATTTCCACCATATCTGCTTACTTCCTTCAATGAAGTCTTAAGCCCCCTAAAGTCATCCATAGGGCTTGGAATCACCTTCTTTCAAATTCCTCTTAACACTGATATTTTGATGTCATGAATTACAAATATTTTTAATGCCATATTGACTGGTTAGTATTTCTGAGAAGATTTTCAACTTATTTTGCCTGGATTCATCAAAGGAATAATTATCTATAGCAGGTCATCCTTATAAAATATACTTTTTAAATAATATAACTTGAGAAGCTGCAGAATAGATATATTGTTAGCTGGCATGGAAACAGCATTCATCTCTTTGTATATCTCAAAATGAGCTTTTGGATGACCAGATGCATTGTCAATGAACAATAATATTTTAAAAGAAAGGCCAGGGACTCTGTCGGGACCTTCGTGTGGCTCTGATCAGTGCCCCACCGGGCCTCAGCCCACCGCCTGCAGCGGCCAGGAACTCCACCAGGACCCCTGCACGGGCCAATTGGCACCCTGCTGGGCCTTGGCCCACCACAAGCAGTGGCAAGGAACTCTGCCGGGACTCCCCCGCGGCCCCGATTGGCACCCCGCTGGGCCTTGGACCGCCTCCAGCAGTGGACACGACTAGTGCTGGTGGGGAAGAGAGGAGCCATCTTACCCAGTGCCAAGAAGGAGGCAAACTGATCACAGTAGCCCCAGTTACTACCCTAAAAGATTCATCTCTCAAACAAATAATCAGAGTAGATCAACTCCCCCAAGGAACGACAAAGTAGATACAGCACAAGATCCTTTGCATAAGCAAATGGCTGAGATGTCAGAAATCAAATTCAAAGTCTGGCTAACAAATAAGATCAGTGGCATGGAGGAAAAGATGGAATTAGAATCTCAAGCAGTAATCCAAAAGATGACCCAAAAGATGTCTCAAAAATTGAACGAATTCAAAGACAAATGACCAAAGATTGTGACACAATGAGACAAGAAGTTGCAGCCCTCAAAGATCTGAGAAATACAGTAGAATCCCTCAGTAACAGAATGGAGCAAGCAGAAGAAAGGATTGCTGACATGGAAGACAAAGCTTTCAAACACTCGCAAACTTCCAAAGAGGAAGAGAAATGGAAGGCCAAAACGGATCATTCTCTCAGACAGCTCTGGGATAACGCGAAGAAAACCAATATTCGCCTTATAGGGATATCTGAAAACAATGAAGTGGCATCACAAGGCACAGAGTCTCTTCTTTATGAGATTATGAAAGAGAATTTTCCAGACATGCCAAGAGATTCTGAAATTCAGATACCAGACAGTTTCAGAACCCCAGCATGACTCAACCCAAATTAGACATCCCCCGGGCACATCATAATTAAGTTCACTAAAGTTAATATGAAGGAGAAAATTCTGAAAGCAGCCAGACGTAAGAAATCCATTACCTACAAGGGGAAGAATATTAGAGTAACTGCAGACCTCTCTGATCAAACCTTTCAAGCTAGAAGAGAATGGTCATCGACTTTTAATCTCCTAAAACAAAAGAACTTCCAACCCAGGATGCTGTACACAGCTAAACTGAGTTTCCTTTATGATGGAAAAATTAAATACTTTAATGACATCCACATGCTGAAGAAATTCACTGTAACTAAACCAGCTCGCCAGGATATTCTCAGACCTTTTCTCCATAATGACCAGCATAATCCTCCACCACAAAAGTAAGCTCACCCAGAAACTTTTTATCAAATTTCAACTTCCACAGTGATGAAAGGATTAAAAATGTCCACTGGACTTTCTAAAGATTTATCATTGTTTTCAATTAATGTGAATGGTTTAAATTGTTCTCCAAAGAGGCATAGGTTGGCTGACTGCATAAAAAACTCAGGCCAGGCACCCCATGGCCTCTGGTGCTGACGTGGCCGCCATCAGAGCCGCCATCTTGTGGGAGCACAACTAACACCTGGCTCTAAGCTGCAGCTGCTGAGGTGTCCCTGGCCAGTGTTGCTGCCACCCATCCACAAAAATGGGGAACATCTTTGCCAACCTCTTCAAGGACCTTTTTGGCAAAAAAAGAAATGCGCATCCTCATGGTGGGGCTGGATGCTGCAGGGAAGATGACAATCCTGTACAAGCTGAAACTGGGCGAGATTGTGACCACCATTCCCACCATAGGCTTTAACATGGAAACCGTGGAATACAAGAACATCAGCTTCACTGTGTGGGACATGGGCGGCCAGGACAAGATCCGGCCTCTGTGGCACCACTATTTACAGAACACACAAGGCCTGATCTTCGTGGTGGACAGCAATTATCGAGAGCGTGTGAACGAGGCCCGTGAGGAGCTCATGCGGATGCTGGCTGAGGATGAGCTCAGGGACACAGCTCTTTTGGTGTTCACCAACAAGCAGGACCTGCCCAATGCCACGAATGCGGCTGAGATCACAGACAAGTTGGGGCTGCACTCCCTTCGCCACAGGAACTGGTACTTCAGGCCACCTGTGCCACCAGTGGGGATGGGCTCTATGAATAACTAGACTGGCTGTCTAATCAGCTCCGGAACCAGAAGTGAACGCAACACCCCCCTCTCTGCCCTCCTCTTCACTCTCATGTGGCAAACGTGGGACTCTGTGGTATGAGTGCCAGAAGCTGTCTCCCTGGTTTGGTCACAGTGTGCATCACACCATGCTGTAAATGTGGCAGACGCAACCTGCAACCAGGTTTTTTATTTAATGTAAATAGTTTTTGTTTCCAATGAGGCAGTTTCTGGTACTCCTATGCAATATTACTCAGCTTTTTTTATTGTAAAAAGGAACTCACTGTTCAGTGCTGAGAGGGGTTTAGGGCTGCAGGCACCTGGCCATCAGGAGCCATTGTGGGAGCCAGGCCCTCCTATCTAGATGATTGTGTTGAGATCTATGCTGGTGATCTATGGGTTTTTTAACCCATACTCAGTGCATTTTTTAAATAGCTAAAATCCAAGACAGGAACACTTGAACACACAGAAGGGAGACCCCGCCTGCTTAATGTAGGTTTGCAGCGACAGCCTGAATGCCATTGGCTTGGCCGTTCCCCTTGGGGACATGAGGCAGTGGCTTGCAGACCTTCATCAATTCTGCATTGTCACTGTAGAGACCCTCTGACTTGCTTGTCGCTGGGGCACCCGGCATTCCATAGACTTGCTTGTCCCCATGCTCCCTCGGTTCCTGGGGGCCTGGCTGAGAGCCCCTAGCTGTCCTCCTGCCCGTTCAGGGGACACAGGGCCCCGCCCATTCATTTTGGTCAGCATTCCCCGTGCTCACGCCTGCTCAGACACAGTGGCATGTCTGGGGCCTCACCAGCAGGAGTGTGGGCATGCTGGGCATCTGGGCCCTGGCCCCAAGAGCACCCCCCCATGTGTGAAGTAGCTTTCTCTCCCTCAGCCTGCAAGGGTCCGATTTGCCATCAAAAAAGATGACCTCTACTCTTTTCTCTTGTATTTTGATAAACACTGAAGAATCTGGAGCTGTTACATTTATCTTGGAGAAAACTGATCTCAGAACTGGTCTATTTGGTGTTGTGGAACCTCTTACTGCTTTCAATACACAATTAGTATTCAACTGTTTTGTATACTTCTTTTCCGTTTTCATTTCAACAAACAAGCACTGTAATTATAGCTATTAGAATAAAATTTCCTAACTAAAAAAAAAAAAAAAACCTCAGGCCAGATATCTGCTGCGTACAAGAATCTCATCTTACCTTAAAAGATAAATTTAGACTCAAGGTGAAGGGATGGTCATCTATATTGCAGGCAAATGGAAAACAGAAAACAGCAGGTGTTGCGATCTTATTCTCAAATAAAATAGGCTTTAAACCAACCAAAGTACGGAAGGATAAAGACAGACATTTCATATTAATTAAAGGTACTACTCAAGATGATGAGATTTCAATTACTAATATTTATGCACCCAACCAGAATGTGCCTCAATTTATAAGAAAAACTCTAATACACATGAATAATTTGATTTCCTCCAGCTCCATAGTAGTTGGAGATTTTAATACTCCTTTAGCAGCGTTGGATAGATCCTCCAAAAAGAAGCAAAATAAAGAAATTTTAGATTAAAACTTAACCATTCAAAAACTGGATTTAACAGACATCTACAGAACATTTCATCCTAATAAAATTGAATACACATTCTTCTCATCACCCCATAGAGCATACTCCAAAATTGATCACATCTTAGGTCACAAGTCTAACCTCAGCAAATTTAAAAGAATAGAAATTATTCCTTGCATCTTCTTTGACCATTATGGAATAAAAGTTGAACTCAATAACAACAGGAATCTGCATACTCGTACAAAAACATGGAAGCTAAATAACCTTATGCTGAAGGATAGCTGGGTCATAGATGAGATTAAGATGGAAATTACCAAATTTTTGGAACAAAATGACAATGAAGACATGAATTATCAGAACCTCTGGGATACTGCAAAGACAGTCCTAGGAGGGAAATTTATAGCACTGCAAGCCTTCCTCAAGAAAACAGAAAGAGAGGAAATTAACAACTTAATGGGACATCTTAAGCAACTGGAGAAGGAAGAACATTCCAGCCCCAAACTGAGCAGAAGAAAAGAAATAACCAATATTAGAGCAGAATTAAATGACATTGAAAACAAAAGAATTATACAACAGATCAATAAACCAAACAGTTGTTTTTTTGAAAAGGTCAATAAAGTAGATAAACCTTTGGCTAACCTAGCGAGGAAAAAAAGAATAACATCTTTAATTTCATCAATCATAAATGGTAAAGACGAAATAACAACAGCATAGCCCCCTCAGAAATTCAAAAAAACTTAACAAATATTACAAGAAACTTTACTCTCAGAAATATGAAAATCTGAAGGAAATTGACCAATACTTGGAAGCATGCCACGTACCAAGACTTAGCCAAAACATAGTAGAAACATTGAACAGGCTATATCAAGTTCTGAAATAGCATCAACTATAAAAAATCTCCCTAAAAAGAAAAGCCTGGGACCAGATGGCTTCATGTCAGAATTCTACCAAAACTTTAAAGAAGAACTAGTACCTATATTACTAAACCTCTTCCAAAATATAGAAAAAGAAGGAATAC
>CAUYON010045167.1:0-10060 GCA_963573935.1 Arctocebus calabarensis
GGCTAAACTCAGGGCCCTCATTGAACACTCTGACAGCTGTCATTGCAAATCACAGTCCCTGATGAGCAGAAGCATTTTCATTCTAGCAATTCTGACATGGATACTTTTTCTTCCATTCTTGAGATACTTGCTAAGAAGAATGTGTTCCAGCTCCATCCATGTAAATATGAAAGAGGTAAAGTCACCATCTTTATTTAAGGCTGCATAGTATTCCATGGTATACATGTACCACAGTTTGTTAATCCATTCGTGGATTGATGGGCACTTGGGTTTCTTCCATGACTTAGCAATTATGAATTGGGCTACAATAAACAATCTGGTACAGATATATTTGTTGTAATGTGATTTTTGGTCTTCTGGGTATATACCAAGTAAAGGAATTATAGGATCAAATGGCAGGTCTATTTTTAGGTCTCTCAGTATTCTCCAAATGTCTTTCCAAAAGGAATGTATTAGTTTGCATTCCCACCAGCAGTGTAGAAGTGTTCCCTTTTCTCCACATCCACGCCAACATCTCTGGTTTGGGGATTTTGTGATGTGGGCTAATCTTTCTGGAGTTAGATGATATCTCAAAGTAGTTTTGATTTGCATTTCTCTGATGATTAAGGATAGTGAGCATTTTTTTCTTGTGTCTGAAGGCTGTGCGCCTGTCTTCTTTAGAGAAGTTTCTCTTCAAATCCTTTTCTCACCCTGAGATGGGATCACTTGTTCTTTTCTTGCTAATACCTTGGAGTTCTCTGTGGATTCTGGTTATTAAACCTTTGTTGATGGCATAACCTGCAAATATTTTCTACCATTCTGAGGGCTGTCTGCCTGCTATAATTACTGTGTTCTTGGCTATGCAGAAGCTTTTTAGTTTCAGCACGTCCCAGTAGTGTATTTTTGATACTGCTTCAATTGCCTGGGGGGGGTCCTCCTCATAAAGTATTCACCTAGACCAATTCTTTCAAGAGTTTTCCCTGTACTTTCTTCTAGTATTTTTAAAGTTTCATGTCTTAAGTTTAAATCTTTAATCCAGTGTGAGTCTATCTTCATTAGTGGTGAAAGGTGTGGGTTCAATTTCAGTCTTCTACAGGTCGCCATCCAGGTCTCCCAGCACCATTTGTTAAACAGGGAGTCTTTTCCCCACTGAAAGTTTTTAGATGGCTTGTCGAAGATCAAATAGTGGTAAGTAGCTGGATTCATCTCTTGTTTCTCTATTCTGTTCCAAACATCTACCTCTCTGTTTTTGTGCCAGTGCCATGCTGTTTTGATCACTATCGATTTATAATACAGTCTCAGGCCTGGTAGCACGATTCCTCCTGCTTTGTTTTTATTTCTAAGTAATGTCTTGATTATTTGAGGTTTTTTCTGATTCCATATAAAATGAAGTATTATTTTTTTGAGATCTTTAAAATATGACAATGGAATTTTAATAGAAACTGCATTGTATATTGCTTTGGGTAGTATGGACATTTTAACAATGTTGATTCTTCCCAACCATGAGCATGGTATGTTTTTCCATTTGTTGACATGTTCAGCGATTTCTTTTCTTAGAGTTTCATAGTTCTCTTTATACAGATCTTACACATCCTTTGTTTGGTACACTCCCAAATATTTCATCTTCTTTGGCACTACTGTGAAAGGAATAGAGTCTTTCAATGTTTTTTCGGCTTGGTTATTTTTGGTGTATATAAAAGCTACTGATTTATGAGTGTTCATTTTGTAGCCTGATACACTGCTATATTCCTTGATCACTTCTAAAAGTTTTATAGTCGAATCCCTGGTGTTTTCCAGATATATAATCATATCATCTGCGAAGAGTGAAAGTTTAATCTCTTCTGACCCTATGTAGATACCCTTGATCGCCTTTTCTTCCCTAATTGCAATGGCTAAAACTTCCATGACAATGTTAAAGAGCAATGAAGGCAATGGGCAACCTTGCCTGTTTCCTTATTTAAGTGGGTGGGAATGGTTTCAATTTAACTCCATTCAATACAGTATTGATTGTGGGTTTGCTGTAGATGGCCTCTATTAGTTTAAAAAATGTCCCTTCTATACCAATTTTCTGTGGTGTTCTGATCATGAAGGGATGCTGGAGGTTATCAAAAGCTTTTTCTGCATCAATTGAGAGAATATGGTCTTTATTTTTTAATCTGTTTACGTGCTGGATTACATTTATAGATTTATGTATAAATCTATAACCAGCCTTGAGATACTGGGATAAAGCCTACTTGGTCATGGTGTATAATTTGTTTGATGTATTGCTGGATTCTGTTTGCTAGGGTTTTATTGAATATTTTTGCATCAATATTCATTAGTGATGTTGGTCTATAATTTTCTTTTTTTGTTGGGTCTTTTCCTGGTTTAGGGATCAAGGTGATGTTTGCTTCATAGAATGTGTTGGGTAATATTTCCTCTTTTTCTATATTTTGGAAAAGGTTGAGTAACATAGGTACTAGTTCTTCTTTAAAGGTTTGGTAGAATTCTGACGTGAAGCCATCTTGTCCAGGGCTTTTCTTTTTAGCGAGATTTTGTATAGGTGATGCTATTTCAGAACTTTTCATATCTCTTCTTAACCTTTTTTTCTAATTATTCTCCTTTTCACTTATTTTAGTTGTAATCAACCACACAAGTTTTCAATCTCTAAGAACTGGGTATGAATAAAGGTTAAAAATGGTGTTTTAGAAAAGTACATTTGAAAATTATACATAGTGGCTGACTTCTGGACAAGTATTTTCCATTAGAAAAGTACATTTGAAAATTATACATAGTGGCTCACTTCTGGACAAATATTTTCCATTAGGGAGAAGCAGAAGATTTATATACTGATAACTTTTTTTAATCTAAACATTTCAATCTAAAATGCCCTTTTGATAACAGCTTTGCACAGGTAAATTGTCTATTTGCTAAAAAAATTGCAACTTAAAGTCCTTATTGTATTTAATAAGGAGACCGTTCATTTCCTGAAAAGTCATTTTCATTCATGTATTATTTTTGGCTGAAGTTAGGATAAGTGGCCTACTATTTTCATAATTACTTTGTTTGATGATAAATTCTCATTTGCTAGGTCTTACATGATGCTATAAAACTACCTAAACCATTAAGGGACATATTTAGAAATACAAGGGTGTTTTGAAAGTAGATTTTACCTTTTGCTTTCCCTAAGAAAATAAAAATCATAAAAGCAATAGTTCATTTGAAGGATGAAAGGAAATAAAAATCTCACTTTTTAAAATGTGTTCTCTATTTTTCCCTATTTTGCAAGTGTAATTTTTCTTTTTTTTTCCACCAATTTTATATGTATGCTCCCAGAGACATAGCCAGATTCACTGCTGTAAGAAAGAGAAACCATGGAGCTGGATGGGTTAAAGCCCTGAGGTGGATTTGGATAGATAATTTGCCTGTCTTCTTTGGTGACACAGCAAGCGCAGTAAAGAAAGGAAAAGGACACTTTTTGACTGCTAGATGACTCATCAGACTGATACTGAAATTTTATATATCACAGTGGGTTCTTCAACATCTGATTTTTATCACTGGCCTAACCATCACTGAAATGACACCGTTTGTCTAGCACAAACTCATGGTGCTAACCACTTTTTCTACATTCTTACTTACCACATTTACCTTTGAGCTGCCTAGTCCCAGGTTCATGAAAGGCATTGTTAATCATTCCTATCATTATTTCCTGGGTTGCTTCTCACCCAAAGAGTACTCTGGAAAGCCATTTCTAAATAAACAGAGTTGGCATGCAAAATAAAAAATAATAATAAAATAAAATAATAAAAGAAATCATTTGACATCCCAGATACCTGCTCTTTGATGTGAATGCCTACCACAGTATTAGAGCTTACAGATTGCCAGAAAACATCCTACACATAAAAATCTCAATGTATGAGGAGCTGGACAGATTCTTAAAAGTCTAACTTCTCTACATTACCATGAAATTTGAGGCTTAGAGAGAGAAAGTGATCTGAGTTATTTATATACTGAACCTTTAAAGCCAAACGGTGATTCACCACATCACCCATTTCTCTGCCACAGAGATTATGGAAAAGCAAGTAAAAAGCATCAACAAAAATTTCTGCGTTATTATGATGTACATAAGATAGCTCTGTTCACACAAAATGAGTCATATTATTGGAAAAATAAATAAAAAATTAAGACACAACAATTTGAGGTCTTTTAAAAAAGGTATCAGTAAAACAGAGCCTATTCTGATGTAGATACTGGCTGTGTCTGTTCATTTTTTTTTTTTTTTATCTCAGTACCTGAGGTTTTGTTCTGAAATTGTAGTTTCTGAACTGAGATTAACTTATAGTGATTTAGTTGTTTCACATGCTGTGCAGTGAAATGCACATGCATGTTATATAATGAGGACATGTATTCAAATTTTATGTAAGTCAAATATCTATACACTCAAAACCATTTTATTATATTTAAGATATGAGGATTTTACAGATGATTATCATAAGGGGAGGCAGCTGGCTAAATGTAACCTTAGCCTGGATAAAGAATAACCTGGATTTTAATTCTGTTTTTGGTTTGTTTGTTTAATTACTAGCTATGATACTTTGGAAGAGTTATTTAAAATCAATTTTTCACATTATACCTGAGAAAGTATAAAGCTTATAATTTATAAATAGCAAAGTAAAATTAAGTAATTGTTTGTAATTTATGTGATTTTCTTCCTGCAATGGCCAAGAAATTTAACTCGGAAGCTTTAAGAAACAAAAAGAAATGACATGTCTGGTGGGATGTACACTCCTTCTCAGCTCCAAATATACATGATAGCTCCTTTCTGAAGCACCATTTTACCATTTGTGACAGCAAAATATTTTTCTTTTGATGTTGGTTAAAAGGGAACAAAAACATTTCAATGAAACTTTCCAAATATTCCTGATTTTATTTATTTATTTTTAATTTTATTTCTATTGTTTGAGATTCATTGAGGGTATAAAGAATTAGGTTACACTGATTGCATTTGTTAGATATAGTCTCTCTTATAATTGTGTCCCGGACCCCAAGAGGTCTGCCATATACTATGATCCTTATTCCCCGCTCTACTCCTCTCTCCCCACTTGCTCATTCCCCTCCCCCCATATTAGCTCATCTACTGCTTTCATATTAGAATCCAGTAAATTGGATTCTTGCTTCTCCATTTTTATAATGCTTTACTAAGAAGAATGTGTTCCACCTCCATCTGGCTTAATACAAACAATGTAAAGTCTCCATCTTTTTTAGTGGCTGAATAGTATTCCATGGTATACAGATACCACAGCTGGTTAATCCATTCCTGGTTTGGTGGGCATTTAGGCTATTTCTACACTTTGGTGATTGTAAATTGAGCTGTGATAAACAGTCTAGTGGAAATGTCCTTATGATAGAGGATTTTTTTTCTTCTGGGTAGATGCCCAGTAATGGGAATGCAGGATCAAATTGGGAGGTCTAGTTTGAGTTCATTGAGGATTCTCCATACTTCCTTCCAAAAAGGCTGTATTATTTTGCAGTCCCACCAGCAGTGTAAAAGTGTTCCCATCTCTACATCCACACTAGCATCTGTAGCTTTGAGACTTTGTGAGGCTATTCTCACTGGTGTTAGGTGATATCTCAGGGTAGTTTTGATTTGCAATTCTCTGATGATTAGGGACAGTGAGCGGTTTTTCATATGACTAAAGCTAGTATTTCTGATTTTAAGTAAATGACTCACAAATGGAAGATTAAAAAAGTTTGTAAATAAGTAATGATTTTCTTTTTATATTCTAATCATTTTTACTTGTGTCTCTATAAGAAAAGTGTATTAGAAAAATTCATAAAATAAGTTGTGACTAAGTTTCAATACTAAGAAAAACTATAAAATATTAAGGGGAGATTTTGTAAAGAGATATATTTGACATACTTGAAATGAAAAACTCAATATCACAAACACTTCAAATTTATATGGAGGAGTCTTCTCATTGTTACTACATGTATGTCGCTCAGTATAAGAGAAAAGAAAAGAAGGAATACATTTTCCAAATTTTCTAAATATAGGCTATATTTAGTATCCCTCCATATTCTTTGATAAGAGAAAACATTTTTCTTTAATCTCTGGTATGCAGGTTTATTTGTGCTGAAAACAGACAGCACAAATAAACTGTAAAACAAGGAGAAATTTGGACCTTGGTTTCTCTTGGGCCTTGGGTAGCTCACTCCATTTGAATTCTCGAATCCTATTCCTAATTGTGCATCATTCAGGTATTGCTCCATCATGAGTTTTACGATTCCAAGCATGTTTCATAAGGCCATTGTAAATAGGAGGATAGTACCTGAGGAAATAATCTCATGCTAGCACCTATTAAGTTCAAAGTAATGGGTTAATCCTTATGCATAACATACCTATTGATATTTAGAGATCTTAACAGGAGAGAATTAATAATTTTGTCTGGATTTTGTTTAAAAATAAATGCAAACATAGTGTAACAAAAACAGTAGGTGACTTACCTACTATGCCCCAGCTAGTCATTGATTATTTCAGGTTAGAAATGGTCTCTGTCCATCAGAGTATTGTTATAAGATTTTATAATTTAGGAGGGATCTAACTAATCCTTAATACTGTACAAGTTTTGAATAGGTGAAGGAAAAAGTCAAAAGTAGCTACAGAGTAGTAGAAAGGTCACTAGATTTACAGGAAGCAAATTAGAGCACAAGTTCTTATTCTGTTGTTGCTCAAATGTATAAATTTTGATGAAGTTCAGTTTCTTTATATATAAAGTAAAATGTATCTGTACCCACCTGACAACATTGTTAGAAAACAGAGAAAGACAGAAAATGAAATTGCTGAAGTATTTTGGGACTAGATTATGTATTGATTGAGAACACAGATTACTTTTAACCTACAGAACAACATTTTTGTTAGAATTTTAATTTCAGTTTTCTATGGGAATGACTTATAATATTTTTCCTGATGACACCTACACTTATTAACATCTATGGGCCAAGTAACATTGTAGGCCGATGGTGAGGAGGAACAGTATTGAATTTGATGTTGTTTCTGCTCTCAAGTAGCTCGCAGATTATTGAAATAAAAATAATTGAGTGCTGTATCTGTTCTCAGTGTTGTAGACATCTTCCAAGATGACTATTTCCTTTGCCCTGGGGAAGGAAGGAAGCCTTTCTACATCTGTGTATGATGCTCGGTGCCTGTAGCTCAGCTGCTATGGCTCCAGCCACAAACACCAGAGCTAGCCAGTTCAAGCCCAGCCCAGGGCTGCCAAACAATGATGACAACTATAATCAAAACATAGCTGGGCATTATGGCAGACACCTGTAGTCCAGCTACTTGGAGGGTGAGGCAAGACAATTGCTTAAGCCCAAGACTTTGAGGTTGCTGTGATGCCATGGCACTCTACCCAGAGTGACATAGTGAGACTCTGTCTCAAAAAAAAAAGAAAAAAATATATATGTACATCTGTTTATGAATATATGGGTAGTATTTAATCAGATGGAAAAAGAGAAAACTAAAGTTCTCCTCATTTGAGCAAGAGAGAGCATGATATTATTAGGAGCCATGTGAAGCATTAGGATAGCTTGTACAGCTTGGACTGACAGTGCATTTGATGTCAGTAGGTGAAGATGGCTTTTGGAACGATGGGTTGAAGCTAATTTTTTATATATTATACATTTCATAATAATTAGACTTGGGCTTTCTTCTGTATGTAATGGAAGCTTCTGAAATCCTTACACAGAAAATTGAACAATTAAATCAGAGATGAAATAACCAGTTAGATATAGACTAAATATAGCTCATCAAAAGGAAAGCAAATGTGAACATTGCCAAATACAAGTAAATGCACCTGTGTATCCAGAATCTTGATGAATCACACATATGTTTTCAATTGTATGTGGATTCCCCACTTGAATATGAAAACAATACATCATCACTAATTCTGAAGTATTAAAAAAATATATCCAGGTTTTTAACATAGGTTGAGGTTTGGGGGATAAAGAGATTTGAGTGTATGATAAGTAGGGAAATTTACCTGATCATACTTCTGTAGTAAAGACAAAAGCATGATATAGTAAAGAGAATATAAGATTAAAAATCTTTTAGATGGAGGGGCGGAGCAAGATGGCTGACTAGAAGCAGCTTCCGAAAAAGGCTCCTGTCCAAAAGGGAAGATAACCTCCAGAAACTGCACAATTAAGCTGAATACTGGGAACCCAGCCGAGAGAGAGAAGTAATTTCTGTGGCTAACCTCTGCTGAGACTGGCTGCAACCCCAAGAAAGCACGCTTCAGGTACAAAATTCATCTGAAAGGAAGAGTGCCCGTCCCCTCACCAAAGAAAGCTCTGAGTTTCTTGCTTTTCTGTTTCCTTTCTTTTTATTCTCTTTTGTTCCTACGAGTTTTCTACAGACAAGCAGTGAACTGTGGACCTCTTGTCTCACCCCACAGAAGAGTGCTGAGCACTCCGTGTGACTCTGAAAACTCCGTTGCTAGGCAGAAAACTGAACTAAAGTTTTCCCCACCATTCTAAACTTACTGTACACCCTTCCCCCCTTACCTGACAAACTAGAAGCCTAACCCCTGCTGAGACTGAGGGAGGAGGTCCCTAAGCAGCACCCCCACCTCTGCCTGCTGGAACAAGTGCCCCACCGGGAAAAGACTATGGGCAGGGCTGCAGCTATGGGCGGGGCTGTGGCGAGGCTCCCTTCCCTCTGGCCAGGGAAGCCACAGGGAAGTGCCTGGTCCTGTGCCCAGAGCTTGCCGGGCTTCCGCTGGTCTGCCGTCTACTAGAAATTCTGATGGTGACCTCCGGGCCTCCGCAGGTCTGCCCATGATCAGGAACTCCTCCCCCAGGGACTGCGCGCGGGCCTCCGCCGGGCACCCACAGGGCTCCTGCAGGCCGGCCCCTGGCGAGTAAAAGACTGTGTGACTCTGTGTCCGAGCTTGCAGACCTTTCGCAGGCCTACTTCTGCCAGGAACTCTGCCTGCAACCACCAAGCCTCTGCAGGGTGGCCCAAGGGCAGAAATGCTCCCGGCAACTGCCTGGCCCTACCCCTGTGCTTGCTGAACTTCCTCAGATCCGCTGTCTGCTAGAGACTCTGCTGGCGACTGCCAGGCCCCGGCAGGTCTGTCCCCAGCCAGGAACTCCCCCGGCATCCACACAGGCCTCTGCCTGGCACCTGCACGACCCCTGCAGGCCTGCGCTTGGCGAGTAAATCCACTGGTGACTGTGTGGCCCTGCTCCCAGGGTAGCTAAGTCTATAGATCTGCTTTCTGCCAGGGACTCCACCCGTGGCTGCCAGGCTCCTGACCAGGGTTACTCCCTGCAACTGCACGGACCTCCACCTGGCACCCACAGGGCCTCCACAGGCCAGCCTTCTTCCAGGGACCCCACCAGCAATTGCCAGGCCTCTCTGCAGGCTCAGCCCCGGCCAAAAACTTCCAAGACAACTGCACGACCCTGAGCCCACCATTTGAAGGGCCAGATGCAACAGTGAAAAACAACCATGGGGCGGAATCAACAGAAAAACTCTGGCAATATGAATAATCAGAGTAGACCAACCCCTCCAAGTAATGACAAGCCAGACACAGCACAAGATCTCCTGCATAGGCAAATGGCTGAGATGTCTGAAATCGAATTCAGAATCTGGATTGCAAATAAGATCAGTGGAATGGAGGAAAAGATGGAATTAGAATTTCAAGCAGTAATTCAAAAGATGACCCAAAATATGTCTTAAGAATTCAATGAATTCAAAGACAAAATGACCAAAGATTTTGACACATTGCGACAAGAAGTTGCAACCCTTAAAGATCTGAAAAATTCAGTAGAATCCCTCAGTAACAGAATGGAGCAAGCAGAAGAAAGAATATCTGACATGGCAGACAAAGCTTTCGAACACTCTCAAACCTCCAAAGAGCAAGAGAAATGGAAGGCAAAAAGAGATCACTCTCTTAGAGAGCTCTTGGATAACTCGAAGAAAACCAATATTCGCCTCACAGGGATCCCTGAAAGTGATGAAGCAGCTTCACAAGACACGGAATCCCTTATTCGTGAGATTATGAAAGAGAACTTTCAAGACATGCCAAGAGATTCT
>CAUYON010045171.1:0-11253 GCA_963573935.1 Arctocebus calabarensis
GAGAAGGACAGAGTTTGGATCTGTCTCATTTATAAAATTCCCAGTTTTTAGAACTAGTGTATTCCTGTTATTTTCTGGTTTTCATCATTTTGTCTAAAATAGGATTTAAAGGGACAAAAAATAAAGTATTCTCTTTTTGTAAAAAAAAAAAAAAGTATTTAGTTTTGATGGGCTCCTATAATCTCAGCTACTCTGGAGGCTGAGGCAAAGAGGATCACTTGAGCCCAAGAGTTTGATGATGATGCCGTGGCACTCTACCTAGGGCAACAGAGTGAGACTCTGTCTCAAAAGAAAAAAAAAATATGAACGCTCTGTTTGAGTTAGTTATAAGAAATTATTGATGGTGAAGAACTTAGCATCATTATGGACATGACAAACTTATTTTTCTCTGGCTTTCAGACTATGGCTTGAGTTAAAAAGTCACCCAACTAAATGTCTGTTGTCTTTATTTTCGAGATGGTAACAATTCAGAGAATGAATTTTGAATTTCCATGTGGCTTAAAATATATTTAGACACTGAGGCTCATGCTAAAGGAAATGGGATTGAGTGGCAGTGTATAAGACCAAGTTTAAATTCAAAGAATATTCTAACTCAGTGGACCTTATGAAACTGAAGCAAATAGTCACTAAGAAATTGTTTGTTTTTAGAATCCAGTCTTGAAGATATAGGTACTCAACATGTCAATTCTCATTAAATATATGATTTTTCTTTTCTGAAAATAGAAATTAGAAAATATAAGACAGAGTTAATATAAACATTTCTTGTTCTTAAGTTCTTATTCTTCAAAAGAAATTTCCAACTCTTGTATCACTGATACGTGAAATTTAAACTCCATCTAAGAATAATGCTTTCTCATTCCACAACTGATACAGTGTGTGGTTAAATTACCCACACGGACAATTTAGAATACCAATTGCTGTACATTGGCCTGTTTTTCTCTCACAATTTGCCAAGTTTCTCAGATGAAATTCAAGTAGCTCTGAGAATTAACACGATTGTTAAGGCTGAGTCTTAAAGTGTAAGTATTAGGCATTAGCTCTGAGCTAGTAGAAAAATTGCCAGAAAACTTAGTAAATAGTATCACATAATTAGAGGGAAAGTTTTCTAGCTGTATATACATGTACATAATTATCTACATGTATATTATGTGCTTTCTAGCCTGGAGAGATTATTACTAAAACATTAAACACTGGGGAGAATCATTTTATGGAAAAGGAACACCTCAAAATGAGGATTAAACAACAAATACGTCACTTGATTTTGAGGACCTGTCTTGCTTTTCTTCAGATCCAGAACTTGGAAAGATTAATTATGAACCTGAGTAAGTCCTGAGGCCAAAATTCAACATCTGCTAAAGGATGGGTGTCATTTCCATGGGACATTAGGGAATCCTATGGACTAAAGCACAACCCTGGGTATGTTCAGTGCTGTTTTTGGGCTTTCTCAGCCTAAGAAATGGACTCAAAACCAACAGAGTGGGTGGAGAGCCAGCGAAACCAAATAGGACTTCCAGGCCTAGATCTGTTCCCTTTGGTCCGAGTAATCCTAGACCTGGCAGTATTCTGCACAATTTTGCAAATTTGACACCACTTTGCAAGGCACCCGAATACTTCTAACTTTATATGTTACAATGTGCAATTCATTTTGGTTATGAATTGTGTATGATCATTGTATCTTAATGTATAGTTATTTTTGTGTACATAGTTTAGATTACTTTCTAATTTTTAAATTATTTTAGTTGTATTTTATAAATATTGAATTATTTTATAATTTCATGAACTAGTTTCATGAAGGCATGGAGCTGGTGGCAAATTAAAATAATAAATTATTCTTATGATAGGATCTCAGGTATTTTATGGATGGCGAAAACATAATACAAGAATAATAAGAAAAAATTACTCAGAAAATATTATGAAAATGCTGAAAATTTCTCAAGACTTTTATAGATAGATAGCCTATAACTAATGTTGGCTCTTGGGACAAAACAGATGTTATGTTAAGCCAGAAAACATCTATAAAGTCCATTTGCCAGTCATTTTAAAGCTAGTACATGTATTTATGAAAAATAATAGCTAAATTTGAGTTTGAATTATTCGTGACATAACCTCATGTCAGTCAAATATTACGTAAGGATTTTAACAGAAAAATGTTGAACAGTATAAATAAACTCTTATTGAACAAGAGAGTGGGAAAAAGAAATCTTACACTTAGTGTAAGGTCAGAGTTGGTCTATTTCTCCACTGACAGGGGAGAAAAGAAGGTCACTCTCACGTCAAAAAGAGAAGGATAAGAAGGTGGCAGGCAGCTGCCCCAGTGATGGTACTTAGGTTCTCAGAATAAGAGAAGGCAGGTTGAAAAGTCACTGGCAGCAGTGCCTGGGGCTCAAGGAGTAGGGTGCCATCCCCATATACCAGAGGTGGCGGGTTCAAATCCCACCCTGGCCAAAAAAAAAAAGAAGGTCACTAGCACTGGAAATCTGCTTTCTGCTTCTCTTGACCCTTGTTAGATGGCTGTCAAACATGCCAGAATCCAGGACCCAGCTGATGCTGCCAAATAGAGAAAACCACATGAGAAGGCATCTAAAATAGTGCTGTATAGCTCAAGGGGTGGGAGCTGTCATGGAGCCTACCTCCTTCAGTTTATAGATGGAAAACCTAAGCCAGAAGGGGTTCTGTGACTTGCCCAAGATCACACAAGTGAGTAACACAAAGGCCAGATTGTTGACTTCCAGCCCAGTGTATTTTTCATGACACAATACAACACATGAGTCATCTGGAGAAAGGAACCTAGAATTACAAGGGTGGGGCAGCAGTTGAAGAGAGATTTAGGTATGTAGCTTTGGCAGACAAAGGGGCCATTTTTGAGAAAATGTCCCCAGTTTTAGCATTTAGAGTTCCAAATGCTCGTTAATATGTTTAGCCTTCAGGGTAAGAAGGTTCCTTCCTTTCTAGAGAAAGAAAAACAAGTTTGCCCTGGTAAAGGTCCAGGCATTGCAAGTGCTCTCTATGGGTGCACATTCGCAAAAGCTTGCCTTGGCTTGTCAGAATCGTGCCATGGAAGCACCTCCTCAAGAACTCTGACCTGCAAGCTGCTGTGGCCGGTAAGAAGGGTAGCTTGGGGAAGGGCGGTGCCTTCTAACAGATGGCTCCCATCTGACCACCAAGTCAGAACCGCTTTTATGAAAAGGCTGCTGCTTTCCAGGGTTTCTGACATGTGCATTCCAAAAAGGATCAAGAACATCTGGAGAACTTGGAACCAGAGACACGCTTAGGTCATGGCCTCTAGGCAAGTGATCAGCAAACTGAGTCACTTGAAATCTCTCTTTTATGAAACATTAGCTGTAGGTCTGGAAACAGCACTTAGGCAAGCCCATGGAAGTGGAGTCTGCTGCCCTCCACCCGTTTTCCGGGGCTGGGCTTGTCCTGGAGCCCAAGTCTCATATGTGAACGTTGCTTTCCAACTAAGGAATTTAAAAGCATGAGGAAAGAGAATGGATTTGTAGGGGAATGCTGAAGACAGGTGACAGGACCCTGCCCTTGAGCCCTTGCAGAGTCCGTGGTGGATGTTAGGAAAGAAGCTGTGGGGTGTGAGCCTCATCAGAGAGCTGGAGTGACCTCTGGGGTACTCTGGTCCTTTGAAGCATCTTTTGCAGTTGATGAAGTTTCATGAAGGAAGGGCTTTATCTTTCTTGTTCCTCCTCATATATTCCGTGGCTGGAAAGAAGGAAAAAAGAACGACATAAAACTTAATGTATATAATAAAAATTTTACTCAGAAATGGTATTTGTAGAAGAGGACCTTGGGATTTGTAGTCCAAGATAGCTCTTCTTTTTGGGCCTCTCCTTCCCCCACCATTTACTTACATAGCAGTTATCTTGTTAGCAGTATTACTTTGTAATTTTTCATTTTCTTATCTCTATTACCCTTAGATTTTAAGTATCTTAAGGACATTATTCCACGATCATTCATCTTGAACTCTTTGTGCCCAATGTTGCTATTACTGAAAGGCCCCAAATAATGAGGTAATAGTGAAAATTGCCAGTGACGATCATAATTCTAATAGCAATTACAGGCATAGCTTCTTTTAGAGCACTTTCCCACACACACTTTTGTACCATTTTGATCTTTGTAGACTAGTAGACTAGTCCAGTAGATATTCCTGGTAGACTAACCCTTGTAGAACTTCAACTCCACTGCAGGGCTTTGGACTCCACGTCTGATGCTTTTGCAAAAGTAGGGAAGATATCTGGATTTCAGAATAATGTGTTCCCCAGAGCACAGACTGACCAAGGTCAGTAGTTCTGTAGGAATACATCATAAG
The DNA here is from genome assembly GCA_963573935.1 of Arctocebus calabarensis. Classification (NCBI taxonomy): domain Eukaryota; kingdom Metazoa; phylum Chordata; class Mammalia; order Primates; family Lorisidae; genus Arctocebus; species Arctocebus calabarensis. Next base: position 4,322 of record CAUYON010045171.1, read on the forward strand.
AGAGGGAGAGGTGTGCAGTCTTACCTTGAGTGTAGTAAAATTTCAAAGCAACAAGGTTCTATAAATATTTCAATGAAAGAGTTGTATTAAAGAACCGATTGAAAAAAACAACCCGAAAGAAGAAACTCTAAAACCCTAATGGAGGAAATTCTTGAATAAAAAATGGAGTTTTCTAGTCCCTGGTTCTGGTCCCACAGCAATTGTGACCTTCTCCATATCTCTTAGCTTTAGTTTTCCCATCTGAAAAGTAGAACTGAGCCAACCAAATATGGCCTCTGTCACTGCCTGTGACAGAATTCTATTCTTCTGCCAGTCTAATTAAAAGCATTGGAAGGTGAGCATTTAATTATATCTGTATGGAGCATTGACCTGGTTTCCACTGGGGAAATTTCTATCCTCTTGCCACTTGGGCCTGGAGTTACTGACATGCTCCTAGTCAAGTTCTCCACATACATAATGGTTAAAAATTCAAAGTCAAGGTTTGAGAGATTGCTTTTCATCAGTCTGTAACTATGAGGACATAGAGAACATGGGGAGAGGGGTGTGTTCCTCAAGCTTTTGAAACTTGTTACCCCGGATGGATTTTTTCCTGCTATCTTGCACAGTAACCATAAGTCAAAGACACAGTAAAACACATTTGGTAAAACTGAATTGCTGATTGTATTCTGAAAATGAAGGATTTCATATTCACATCCTATTTGTGCTGCTGTCCTCAACCCCAAAACCTGTAGCTTCAGGGCTGTGTTTCCTCGTCAAGAATTACTTCAAAGATGCCACCTGTGAGCAGGCCCAGTGCTCCACTGCCAAGACGCAGAGCTCGTGAAGCACACGCAGACCCTGAAGTCCAACACCACATGGAAGTTCAGTAGTTTCAGCCACCTCGTGGGAATTATAGTCACATCAAAGCATAATTCAGGAATCGAATCCTTAGGTATTTAGGAAATGCAAACGTAAGTGTTTCCTTGTTTACTCACAGAATTTCCTGAAGGGTATCTATCTCCTCTGGGTAAGAGAATTCAGAACCTAGAATTAATTTCAACAATGAAATGTTAAAATAGGCTAGTGAAAATGAATTCATTTCACTAAGGGCTTACTCTGTATAGTTTCAAAACTGAAACAATTTTAGTATAAGTGTATGTGGGAAAGGCCCAGGAAACTGCAGGCTGAAATTGTAATGCAGCCGTCTTTGCAAGCAAGATATTTTTAATTGTGTGTTTCAAAGCAAAGTTGTTAATGCTGGAGGATTATGTTGGGTAAGTGGGAATTGCTTATAGGGGAATGGCAGGGAGGCAAAGGCAGTGCAGGCTGCTGACAGCGTGAGTCTGAGTCATCTGGAATGGCATCAGCTAAGGTACCCACATGCACCAGAACTGTTTTCTCCGAGTTTCAGACTCATTTCTAGGAGTATATGGAGCTTGTGGAAAATCACTCATTCTGTGGGGCCTCCCTTCTCTGTTAGTATTTCTGATAAATAATACTCAAGTACAGTGAGCATCAAGGAAAACTACGCAGACCTCAGGAACAGCCTGTAGGGGATATGGAAACAATCGCAATAATAACATAAAAACATCGAATGTTTACTATGGTACAGAAAGTCTGCCGAAATATTATTTAATTTGATCCTCTTAACAGCCACATGGGATAAGCATTAATGTTCTAGTTTTATTGATCTAGGGAAGCTTGGAAATTAACTATGGTGCACAAAGAGGCATCTGGAGCCTAGACTTCATTTTGTGTAGTGCTGTTTGTTTGGAACTGCCTGTGGCCCAGGGACTGTACACCATTGGCTGTGCATTATTGCTTTGAATAACGTAGGAACTGTTCTCATTTTACAGTTAAACAAACAGTCTAAGAATGTTTAAGCAATTTGTGTGACATCTTCTACTTAGTAAATGGTAGGGCAGGATGCAAACTGAGGGCCAGGTACCCTGAAATTCTGCCCTCAGGACCCGGGCTCTGCATTTGAGGCTACTTAGTGGAAACACCTGACAGTGCCTGGATCCCTCTTGAGACTGATCAAATCAGAAATATCGGGCTGAAAGAGGACCTGGGCCTCAGTATTTCTAAAAACTCCTTGATGGATTCTAACATGTGGTCAACAGATGATGATCTAGTAATTGACATACTCTATTAAGCAATTAAATTCTTGAAGGATTTGAACAGGCAGGAGCTTTCCTGTTATTGAAAAATGTAAGAGAGAGAGAGAGAGAGAGAAATATTGAATGCTCAGCCATACTGATGGCGGCTTCATCTTCCCAGTAGAAATGGAATAATAATAATAAATTAGTAGTATGTAGTAGCCACTGAATTTAGTACTTCCATCCCTGTGAATACCAGAGTGCCTAGCTCCCAGGTTTGCTTGTGGCATCTTAGTTGGACCGAGAAGAAAGTTTGCCATTGTCCAAACTTCTGTGCCCCATTCTTGATGCTGATAAACATAAGTAATTCTTATCATAGTTTCCAATTATCAGTCTTCCTTCAGTAAGCATTGTGGTATAGACTCATGGAAGCATGGAGCAAAGGGCCCTGTGGGTAGATATTTCCCCCAACAACATTTGCAAGATACATGATTACAGAGACTCTGAAGTGTATGGTATTCTTCTAGGTCTTCCTTCTCATCTCTGATCCCCTTCCCAACTCTAGACACGTATAGTAAATAATTGTGGAATGGTCTAAAAATTATAGGATAACACTATTCCAGGAGAAAGACTCCGTATGTTTTTAGATTCCTGAGATAAGTCTTCCATGTCCCGTCAATGTGCCATGCAGAAAAAATGTACCTAATGATTTGTTTTGGTAACTAGGATGTGAAGTTTAACTTCAAATTGGTGAATGACCAGGAAAATTTAGTCGATCAGTCTTCTGTGTCAAATTGAAGGTCAGTATACTTGAATTGTGAAAGCTGGCTTTGTGGTGGAATTTGTGACTCAAATGATAAAAATATTTTCTTCCGGGAATTAAATATAAATAAATTGGTGAAGATAGTAACACCACACAGCTGCACAGCAGTCGGATGGCAGATAACCTGGTGTCTGTGCTCCCATTCCGTCCTCCCATGCCCCTGGAAGCTGTCATGTTCATTGATCACTCTACTTTTCCTCCTCTTTTTCTGGCTGAACCTAGGCTTGGACTGAGAAATGTTTTCAGCACGAGGCCCCATGCAATGACTACCAATAGATTTCATTTGGCATGAAGGATAAAAACCTATTTTCTGCCCCTATTGTAGCAAGTTGCTGATTACAAATGATACTCATGCCCAACACCTTCTTAATGCTGTCCTTTGCAAAGGAAAAAGCTTTAGAAAATACATGGTGGTGGTGATTATATAAAAGATGCACCTCATACTCCTTCTGATAGTTAAGTACTTAGTAAGGTTTTTTGTTCTTTTCTTTATTTAAAGCTATGCTTCCATGTTCCTAAACCCAGCAAGGGGAGTATCCTACTTTCCTAGACCCTGCTTTTAACACCTGCTTAGTTTCAGTGTTGACAGTTTATTTTATAATTCCCCCAAAATTTGAGGAGCCAGTTGAGAAAAATCACATTGAAGATTTACAGGATAGACTGTCAAGGGAATCAGAGGTAACCCCCCACTACTGGTGGGTTCTCTCTGTGGCACTGCTTGCCCTTCTCTTGGATTTGGCACCAAAGCCATACATAGTCCTAATGATGTGGGCTGCAAGCATTTTTTTTTTCTGGAAATCCTATCTTTAGAATTGAACATGGACTCATGATTTAATTTTCTCTTGAGTCCAATAGTTCTCCCCCTCCCCCAGAGTAGTTGGGAACTGACTAGGTTTCAATTTAGGTAAATATATCCCACTTCCCAAAGTCCTCCCTAGTTTATGCGGTTCTATTTCTTTACCTGTCTCCATTAAAGTTATATTGAAAAAGAAATACTGTGGCATTCCTTACAGGGACAAGGCTGTCTTGTCCTTGCGTGTGAATTATGCCCCTCTCTAAATGGCATTGCACCCATCAGATCATTGCATGGGTAATGGTATGTACTATAATATAAGAAATCCTATTCTTTGCTGTCCTCAAACTTGTATGTTAGTATCAGGAAATAGTAATCCATGGTTTGTGGGTTAAATACAGTGTGTGGCCTCTTGTGGTACAGCTCTTATGGTAAGAAGGAGTTTTAAATGTTAAAAACATTGGTAAAAAAAACTACACATATAGAAGAAATTGCAACAGAGATCGTATGTGCTCTTCAAAACCAAAAATATGTACCAATTGGCCCTTTACAGAATAAATTTGTTGATTTCTCTGCTTAAAATGATGATAGTAATAATAGTATGTATTAATAATAATCCACTTATATAGTACTTACTAGATAATGTTTTAAGAATTTGTCATGTTTTCAATGAGTTAACCTTCATAGACACTATGAAGTAGTGTGGTAGACAGCCTTTAATACTGTGCCCATAATCTTTGCTTTGGTATTTGTGTCCTTGTGTAACCCCTTCTAAGGTGTAGGCTGTATTTAATGACTTCCTTTTAATTAATTATTTCCTTCTAGTAGAATATGGCATGAAATATAGAATATATAGAATATGGTTATGGAATGTCACTGGGAGAGATTAGATCATAAAAGTGAATTTCTTCTTGGGTTCTCTTATCTCATTCTCCGTTCCTTGATAACCATTTACAGTTGCCTGTGTAGTAAAGAATTAAAGTTTGCCAATGAACTCTATGTGCAAACATGGTAGCAAAACTCCCACAATCCCAGTTGAGCCTTCAGATGAGACCATAGCACCAACCTTCAACTTGACTGCAATGTAACAACAGACCTGGTCACACCCCCCCCATAAATTTTTATGACATTGACTGCAATGTAACAACAGACCTGGTCGTGCCCCCCACCATAAATTTTTATGACATTGTACACATAATATGTGGATCCCAAAACACAAATTTAAGTAGCTTTTTAGTGCATGCAAAGAATGATTGTTGTGAAATTGGGGCTTACATAGAAAGGGAAGCCACATGTTTTGATTAATCTTAAAATCTCTAATATAATTTTTTATACTATTAAGGTCGCAGCAAAATTGAGTGGAAGGCAGAGAGATTTTTCCATCTACTCCTTGCCCCTACCAATAGCCTCCAACTTACACATTGTAGAAGTGGAGTGGAATCACCCAATTCTCACTAAGTTCCAATGATCACATGTAGGTAATTTAGTGAATCCATTAGATATTACTAAGCCAGGGACACAGGCACTCTCTTTGGTCTTAGGGCTATAATAAACTGCTAAGTGATATCTTCAACTTGCAGAAATTAATGAACCTCAGGGTTTTAATTTGCTCATTTTGGTCATTTCCCTTTTTTTGTACACAGTACCACCAGGAAACCAAGATTTTGTTGACATGGTTCAATAAATGGACACATGGAGTCTAGGTACTTATTATCTCTTAACATAAGAGGGTTGGGTTACATGTAGGGATGCTGGGATGTGAGTAAGAGGGTATATGACTTTCAGCTATTGGGGGGTGGTGGTCTTCCTGTCATTCTTCTGACATATTCTGGATACTTGTCAGTGGACAGCAGGTTTCCATGGGTTCCTTAGAGTAGGTGTTGACTGACATAGAGGTGGCCACTTGAAGTGCCTGTTTGGTGCTCTTGGACATCAATTTAGTGTGCTTTTTGATGAACTGCTGGTTAAAAAATGAGCAAAGCATCAATAACTGAAAACATTGTTACTTTCTAAAAGCCATCACTATATGGAGGAGAAAGATGCAAATATTCTTGGTGGTATAACTTCCATACCAGCTTTTCTTTCAAAAATCTGTAGTGATTTGGGCTTGCTGGACAGTGTCAGCATCACCTGGGACCTTACTAAAATGCAGATACTTGGGCCCCACCCTATGTGCAATGAATCAGGCTCTCTGGTGCTGGGCCCACCCAGCCATTTTTATTTTAGCAGGTGATTCTTATCACACTATAGTTTGAGATGAGCTTGTGAGCCCGGGCTGTAGGTTTGATTAAGTTCGTCACAGGTTTCTCAAGTCTGAAATATATGATTTTAGTACTTTTGGCAGGAGTTACTTTGTTCACAGCAAATTTTTATCTTAACACTTCATTTTTTTTCCTCCTGTGGAGTACTCACACTTAAAATGTGGTTTCTAATGAATCATTTAAAAAGAGAAAATTTTTTTAACAGAATAGGTTAATGCTCATATATAGCTTTATTTTTCCCTGTGGACCTGCATGTAATTTTTTGTTATCTGGAGATTAATTTCTCTTTTTATTTGAAAAATGCTATTAATATTATGTAACAGCTTCAGAATTTCAGTTTGTAGTTGGAACTGAAATATCTACCCTTTAATCTCCTCTTTATAAAACAAGTGATTGTTGTCATGGTTCCATGGGGTGAGCATAAACTTTCTGTGGTATTAGAAAACAATTATTAGCAAGGTCTAATAACCATTTATGATAGATTAAAACTTAATTGGTTATATAACTGGTCAGCTGGTGCTATTTAAAGAAGGATAGAGATCTCTTAATCTAGCTGGGGGTCTTCTTATTAATTATCAGTTGAACTGCCAGGAAATTATTCTGCCATTTATATACTATTTTAAGCTTATTGCAGATGTGGAGTCTCATGTCAGGACTGGAACATTCTTAATCTTGCCTGTCTCTTAAAATGAGAAGATAATAAACATTCTGACAAACTGTAATCAAGAACCAGTCTGATAGTTAATGAACAGGTCAGAGGTGGCCATCAGGGATGGTTCTGAAGAATGTTCATAACAAAAGTGCATTGGCTTAGACCTCAGCTCCATGAAAGTGGTGATAAAAGGCATTGGTTGGGGGTGGCGCCTGTGGCTCATAGGAGTAGGGCACCAGCCCCATATGCTGAGATTGGTGGGTTCAAACCCAGCCCTGGCCAAAAACTGCAAAAAAAAAAAAAAAAAAAAAAAAAAAAAAAAAAA